>CM056562.1:16521334-16822621 GCA_029721515.1 Synanceia verrucosa | reverse complement strand
CTGCAGCTGGTAGATAGGATTTATAAAACTAAGACACACATGCACAGGCAGCGACACAGTCACTTTCACTCTCATGCACACAGCGCATCCGCCAACTCAAACTCATAAACAGTGACAGATACAACAGCAGTTGCCAGGGATGCAGAAAGGACACACACATCGCATTCCAATTTGGCTAAATGAGGGCTGAAAGCAGGAGCATAAACAGACCTCTGAGCCGCCCTGCTCGCAGTCAGACAGTAACAGATATCCAGAGCCAACAATACCGAAACACTGGAAAAACTATCAGAGGAACTGCCCTCTCCTTCTCCTGGATATTCCTTGATCGCCCTTTCATTTTATCACTGCTCATCTTTCTTTACTTCACTTTCTGCTCGGGATTGTCTGGTCTACTATAGGGGCAATGAATGGGCAAGATGTGTCCATTCTGAGCACTGCCTTGCAGATTTTTCTTAACAGAAATTCACTTACACTTATTAATTTAAAAATAAAGTGCCATTATCCTATTTAATGATATTGTTCATGGAGAAATACAAATGTATAACACATATTCTGGATCCCTTACAGTCACACTGATATAACAGTGGTGTGCTGGAGAACTACAAGTAAAATTGACACAATAAGAAACAGCAATAATAAACTGCATTATGAGAAGAGTATTTATGATGAATTGTATATTACTTCCTCTATGTAGTGGGAGGAGCATGTGTTAAGTTCATAGACTAAATAATGGCCATGTGGTTTAAGTTCACATATTGAAACTAATATGTGAATGTGTGAACTAATATGTTCACATATTGAAACTATTATAACCTTGGTGTGTAAATGTGTCAAAGTGAAAGGAGAATTAATCTGTTGATGTTAGTCACTGAAAATGCTTCGTTGAAAGAGAGAAACAGGGCTTTTAATTTGAAATGCCAAAGAGTTTGGGTCTCCTCTGCAGTGCTGTGTGAGTCAGCTGGTGGAGGGGCTGTCAGGTAAGGAGGCCGTTTCCTCCAACCAGGTAATGGTCTGAGAAATCATTTGCTCAACAGCAAAACAGAGCTGAGTGCCCTTATCTCCAGTCAAGGGTTCCTAAGGGGGGAGTCAAATATGGATTTCATTATCTCAAACACAAAAACCACTTGAGGAGCACAAAAGCCACATTCATGTCCTTCCTGTTGTTATGTTAACATAACATTAAAACAGTGGTTCCCACACACCTGTTTCCAAAGTGTAGAAATACCGACAGTTTCTGGCCCTAAGATGTAAATAATGTCTGTTTCTTTTCTTCGTTCCTTCCTTTCTTAATGTCATCAAATAGTAACTGACTTTGAGCTCAACTTCCAAACTAATTTAAGAAAAGATTACAATCAGCTAGAGATGTTCTGATACCATTTCTTCCCTCCCGATACCAATACTTGTGCTGTGGGTATCAGCCGATATCGAGTACCGATACTAGTATGTTATTTAAAAAAAAAATAAAAAAAAGAAAAAAGAAAAACATGCCTGACTCAGGTTAAAACCTTTGAAAAACATGAATGAATACAACAAACTAAACCATTTTTATTTTAATTTATTTTTAAATAGAACAGTAGTATAAAAAACAAAATGTCACAACAGCAACTTAACTAAATAAATCTAGATTTTTTTTCTGTTGTTTAATCATATTGCTCGTGTTGAAATTAGCAACACTCGTGCCACCCATCAAAATGTTTTTCATTGCATATGTTGCATGTCACAGTCTTGCTGGTGGGAGAATCCAGTATGAAATATTGCCACACCACAGACATGATTACTATTTAGCTCCTGATCAGTTCTTCCTCACCCCTCTAAAACAGCTGGCTGCAGATGGCAGGACGGCGCAACTGTTTTAAGAGCGGCGAAGAAGAACTGTGTCAGAGCTAACGGAGCTAAACCGTAAATGGGTTCCTATTTTAATAAATTACGTGGCATCAGATTGGTGACTGGACTCCAGTACTCGCCGATACCAGCATTTTCGGCAGTATCGGAGACCGGAATCGGAACAACTCTACAATTAGCACACTCAATCAACTGAACTGTGTGACTTTAGATTGTGTTGATAAATATCATATCATTAAGAATAACATTCATACAAAAATATCTGTTCTGCTTTTGAGACAATCCGACTTTCAGATGTTAGATACAGCTTTTAATCAAGATCAATGAGCATTCACACTCAGACATCATCAATCTACAACAGCAAGCAATAGCTCTGAATACTGCTATGAGTGCATCTAACACAGCCAATATACTGAATCAGGGAGCTATGAAAGAGGGGAAAGAGAGTGAGTGTCCGGAGGACTGAGTGTTGACAAGTCATAGTTAATGTAGAGAGCGCCAGGCAGCGGACAGCAGCGAATTAGCTGGGGAGAGAGTACACAGACATTATCAACACGTTTAGGGGAAGGTTTTAATAAGTTGTTCCTTGGGGCTACTTTCTACTCCTTAATTATTATTGAATTAGGAATGCCACAGAGCTAATTAAAAGTGCAAGGTATTTACTGTGGCAGTACAAGAATGTGAGGGAGCAGAGGAGAGCGAGAGAAAATAGAAAGGAGAGCAGAGCAATTTAGACAGAAGGTGGATATTTTCATTGGGTTTTAACTGCATCTGAGTACTGGTACATAAATCAGACATTCTACATATTTGATGCACAGCACTGAAATATGAAGGAAATGACTCCTGCCTCTGGAGCCCTGCTTTCCTGCTGGCATTACAAAAGGAAAAGAAACTACATAAACAAGTATTAAAGGGTGTACTGGAGTCCTAATTCATCTAGTTTGTCCACTGTGTGATAAACTAAACACTAATATTGCTTTTTTAAAGTTCTTTTCTAGAAGACAAAGGTCAGCAGCATTTTCACATGAATGACTCACACGGACTGAAACTGAATCAACTGAGGTCTCTTTATCATTCATGTAACAAATACTGCCAGAAGCTTAATAGTTCAATTTGAATGTATACAAGAACTTATTCTTTACAAATGAACGCTTGTTTTAATAATGCTTGCTAATCCAAACTTTAAAATTTAATCAGAAAGCGAGGACTTGTGCTCGATTGGCAGAAACTACAAGACGTACACAAACCAGCCCAGCGGAGTGTGGAAGTTTCCTATTTTGAACAAATGTGTTCTTTCCACAAGTTAATTACTCAGTAGAGAGCTTAATCTGCCGAATCAGGGCAAAGTGGATTAGGAGATGAGAGCGTTTAATCAAAGTGTTCTCTCAGTCTAATTACACATCCCATTTCCTGACACAACACACACTGTTATCTGCCACTGCATTTAAACATCAGCTCATCTGTTTCGCTGCCCCCCTATGAGTGAATGATCCCACTGCCTGCATGGGACCAAAACTCGTAAAAGGTAGATGCATGCATGCATTACTCATACTAAATGGAAGAACGTACAGGCATGCAGAGAATGAGGATCTGAACTCTGAAATATTCTTTTAAATACTGAAATAAATCATCTGAGGCATCGCACCCCTGACGTGAACAGCAGACCACTAATGCAGCCTCATCGCACATCACACAGACATCATTCATGTAGAGTCCTCCTGTGTTCGGTCACATCCCTGTATCAAACTGAGGGAGTTGTGCATGTCGGCATGAAAACTGTACTGGACTCACTGGTAGTGGGGAGTATACATGTCAGAGGTGTGAGTTCACACAGAGTGAGAGGCTCCTCTCATTGTGTTACATGTGCCTCCACAGATACACTACACTACACTACATCTACTGCTGTGCAGCATCTTCTAAATACACTGTGCTGCTTCCTGAACCAAACCCCCCTGCTGGTGAGAGAGTGAGAGGAGTGGGTGCAGCCTTAGATCAAATATCCATGGTGTTTGGATGTCTCTGATAAATAATCATGTGCTTCTGCCTGCCGTACAAAGCTGAAGCTACTGGCTCTGACGCTGTGAGCTTAAGGGGATGTTTCAGGTGTTTTGATGTGGGTTTGAATGGTACAGTTATCCATAGTCTGAGCATTATTTACAGCAGCTGACGGCGAAACAGACAGGATAAGCATTATATAGTGCTGTGGATGTGCCCAGCAGCAAAACAGTGTAGCCACTAAAAGAACGGCACTCCTAAAAGAATCAGTATCCATTTAAGTAAAAATATTTTCCGACGAGGAACTGAACTGAAACGTACCTATTTTTACGTTTTTGTCAACAGTCTGCTGTCTTTACAGAGTGCATAGGTACGTTTCATTTTCAGTTCAGTTTCTTGTCAGAAAGGTCTGTATGACGGCAAGAAAAACATAATATAGCGTACATTTAAACAGATATAATTTTGTTTGGCAGGTCTTTCTTTTAGGTGGATAAAATATGTTCTGCCACTGCTCCTGTTCACGACACTATATTGCTTTGCTCTGTTACTTTACTTTCTCCTCTTTGCTGACTAATACCTGTAACAAATACATCAACTATTTCATAAGTCAGTCAACCCACTTCAAAATACCCAAACTATCCCTTAAAGTCATTGCTCGGCTGTCTGGTCAAAGCCAGATAGTGCTGCTGGTGTGTGCACATGCAGGCCAGTTTTAGTCTGCCTTGCTCACCTCCATAATACAGTATCAATGGTCCTATTGTGCATGTGTGTTAGTTGCTTCTTACACAAACTGTCTCCAGGTATCACCTCACACAACCTGCTCACATGAACCCTATGTTGTTACATCATCACCATGAATAAGCTCAACAACCTCCATGGTAACGGAACACGACCAGAGTGACTCTGGAAACCTGATGACTGGGCTCAAGTCATGCTGTTTGGCAGGTGCTCATTAATGTTCAGCAAATTTGTGGTAAAATAATGCCCTGAGCAACTAAAAAGGAACATACTGTAGGAAGGTTTGAATGTGATTAAATCGCTTCCATTGTGCCCTGAAAGCACAATTAAAAAATTCTTTATTCTTTGGACTGTCTTTGCACTGAACCTTGAGATGAAAAATATGTACTTTCAATCTACCCTTTATTCAAATCAAGAGTTGCCGGGCTGCTCTATTAAGTCAGTGTGCCTGATGATAAGTATTTGAGTTTTTCTGTGAGGGTGTTTGTGGTGAAAAGGATCTTCAGCCATTCGCCACCATGTCACATCCTCCACTCACACAACACACAGACACTGTGGCTTGGGTGCATCTGTGTGCCTGTGTGTTCATGAATTGGAGGGCCTCCTAGACGAGGACATCTGCTGAGGTAATAAACAATAATCTTGACAAATTGTCACTGTCCGATCACTCAGCCCGCCCTCATAATCACACCGCTGAAGAAGTCATCACAAAGCGAGCCAGGGACATGACTGACAGCTCTCTGGACCAGTGGAAGGCAGTGTTGGACCGAAGCCCAGCTGCCTGAAGAGAGGACACAATGATTCATGGCCAGAGGGCAACCTGGACAGAGTGGTTAGGGAAATTAGCAATGCCACCCACCAGCAGTCCCGTGCCCTTCACTGGTCAGAACACAAGCTGAATGAATGAAGAGATGGCCTTCTGCCAGAAACTGCTCAGGTCATGGTGATGATGATGATGTATTGTGGGCTCAGTGGGATACTGTAACCTTTCCTGGCTTCAGCACAAAGCACACAACCCAGATGATGATGATGATGGAGATGATGCTGAATGTGATGGAGTCTGGGATAATGTTAACAGTGGAGGCTTGATGGTGTATTTGAACTTTCATGATCTCAAGATAAAAATGTGAAAAGGGAAAAACATGAGAAGTTGTGCCTGAGACAGGCAACACAGACAAGCAAACGCTCCAAAACTCAAACTAGTACTGACAGACGGGCAGAGCATAAAGGTCATGTGATAAAAAAACAAAAAAAAAACCTCTGGAAAATCAATCCAATATAAAGGATTTTAATTCCAAGGCACTGACACCCTCGGACATGATGAAAAGCTCGACATCTTCAAATTGCCCTGTCAATCACTGCAACCAACAAAAATGACAAAAATAAATAAAAGGGGGGATAATAGATTCTGGAGGGATCAGACTCAACTGTGCCTGGTATTCATACTGTAACCTCAACAGCAGTGGGACACAACACATAAGCAAGCTTATAATAACATGGAGATATAAAGTCTGGACGTAGTCTTTCATCCAGACATCAGCACCAGGCCATGAAATATCCAAAGCATCGCAGGTTTCTTTTGTGCCAGCTATAGGATATTCTCATCGCATAGCACTAACAGAAACATAGATAGACGCGTCCCGATAGAGCACATCCATTGCCATCACTGTCAGTGTCTTTTATGACATCTCTCTTTACTTGTTTTCGTTTTCTCACTTTATATTCAAGGGGTACAAGGACAGACCATTTCTATGCAGTAAACAAGTTGACAAAAGCAATCCACAGATAGCTTTACTGTACTTTCTTTAGACAATGCAGATACATCAAATGCAACACGCTGACACTCCACAGGGACTCACCGACGGGCATATCTTCATAGATGAGAAGATATGTTGAGAAGAAGTAGTTCAGGAAGCGTGGTGGCTGATTGGAGCCTGTAATAAAGAGAGAAGGAAGTATGGTGATTCAAATTATGTTACAAAACTATCATATCATTGATGTAAAATATAGCTTATGAGCTAACTAAATATTCAAGAAAATCCTGATCACATTTACAAATTATGGTCTTGTCTTTTTTCCCCATATTCTCAGCAGCAGCCACTTATTTGTAATGTACAGTAGAAGTCGTACACTTAAACAGCTGTGAATCAGTGAATATTAGGAAATATAGGTGCAAAACCCCTCCTGCAAAAAGCCCTTATATGAACAAATGCACTGACTGATGCCAGTGAACACACCATTGATCGAAAGTTCCTTTCACTTTATTGCAAATATATTCAGTGTATATTAAGCGACATGAAAGCCTGGAGCAAATGTTCAACAAGACAGTGTTTGACTGGGGTCTTACACTGACATTTTGAGGACACCATAGCTAATTAAAATGTTTGGAGGTTTTCAATAGCTAAAAAACATTTCATAGAGAGAAATTCACATAATATTGTTTACTTTCTGTCCTTGTCAGACTCCATCCCAGAATGCCCTATTACAGTGGTTCTCAACTGGTCTCACTCTGGGACCCACATTTTCCCATGGTCCTTAAGTCGTGACCCACCTTTACAGAATTCAAACCAAGCAAATTTATTTTTTTATTTAAAAAAAAAAAAAAACTTGAACCTTTAACATAAATACCCCAGTTTTATTGAGTAAAGTGCATTTCAGAGCACATGAACTAAGGATGACAACTATAGTTGCATATACAGAAAATATCAATGTTATTATATTGTAAGCAGAGAACATCAATTACACACAGAGAGGATTACTCTGCTGTCAGTTGTGGTCATTATTTTCATGCTTTAACTTGAATAAATGTTTACATGGTATGTAGGTAGCATCATTCCTGCCTTCAGGGTCCATGAAAACAATTGAAAAAGTGGACTTATGTGGTATAATGATGCCAAAATTACATTTATCACATATTGATTTCTTAGTATACATTAGGAGTGAATATCTAATACTCAAATACTTTTGAGGCCGTGTTAAAAGGTTTATAGTCTGCCGTGTGATACAACCTGATTTGTTGGGAAGATCAGGGAACAAAGCTGATGGTCTTTGATCAGCTGAGCTGTGCTGCAGACCACAGAGACACTGAAGCGAGGGAGAAGGGGAGGCCAGTCTGTTTGAAGCGAGAGCACTTGATGAAGTGAATCGGTGCTTTGAAAGTGGGAGCTTTCCGTTTAGTCATGTGCCCGTATGTGCGGAAGAGGATGCTTATCAGCCTGGCTTGCCAGTTTGGCTTTTAGTGGGTGCCAAGAACATGGAGCATGCTTCACTGGGTAGAGGGTGATGAGGAGGAGGGTTAACAAGCTCCCATCCATACCTGTGGTTTAATTACTGTGAGGCGCCGCGTCAGGCTACAGCCACGAAATTATCACTGCAATAATCATCAATCCAACGTAATGGATCAGGGAGGTAATGCTCAAAGAGGAGTACAGGGTCAGTGTGCTAATGGGTTAGTTAGAGAAGGGGGGAGGTAACATCGAAAGCAAGCACAAGGTGAAAGGTGAGAGCGAGAGGATGGGGAGCTCCAGAGAAATATATAAAACGCTTTGATAAGCTCGTTGTGCTTGATGGAAAGAGGTTGTAGCGTTCATTTAATAACTTTCCCCACTGCTTCAGAGCTGTGTGTGACTGGAGGTGTCTCCTGTCTGTCACTACGACTTCCCCACAACATAGAGGCTCTCTCTCTCCATCAGTGTCTCTCATGCCCCTCACAGAGACACACTCAGCATATTTTAAAGTAGTTCTTAGACTGCACAATAATGTGGGACATTATGCAAGACAGATGAGCTGTGTGTGAGACGAGTGGAGGAATGACAGTGACAAAATGTGAAAAAAATAAATAGACCATGTAACAGGATAGAAAGGAAAAGGTGTATAAGTCAAGAAAAGGTAAGGGAATACATCATGTGAGGAAGGTAAGTGACAGAAAATGCTTTCAGGCAGTTAATAATGAAGAGCTGAGGAAAAGTAAAAGAGGAAGAGGTACTGCTTCCCTTACTGCAGCCTTGAAGGTGTTATATTTTAAAAAGAACAAAAATACAGAACATTAGAAATGGCATTATTCATAATCCTGCATTCAGCTTATCAAGGCAAGGTGTTGATGATATTTTCACACTTGTATTCCTCTATTTGGAAAATAGCTGAAAAAAACCCACTGTCCTTTGCTTTTTGCCACTGAGAAGCTGGTGCACATTCAATCCAAAGGTCTGCACTGTATCAGAGACTGATGGTCATTGTATGAGTGATGCAGCACATTTGTGGATTTACACACAAGTCAAAAGGACTCACCTTCACAGAAAGAGTGGAGAATGAGGAACGGAAGGAGGAGCTTGGCAGTTGTCATCCTGCCGCCTAAACCCACACTCCACGACATCACCTGCACCTGATGAAGCACAAAACAGTGAGCTGTTATTCAGCCAATTATCACCACGACACAGTTTCACTCTGGCCACATAACGTCCAAACACATCTCGGCTCCTTAATGTTGGGTCATTACTGTGTAAGTGAGTAGGAGATGTGATCAGTATAATTAGGTGACAGAAAAAGGGTTTGCTGCACAGCATGCTTCATGTTGACCAAGGCAAATTCACAGCAACAGCTTATTTAGAGCACAGTACGCACCATTTAATAGCCCTAATCATGATGTTGCACTGTTGTCTGATTTAGGTATAAAACTACAATTATCCCAGTTGTAGTTCACGTCCCTGTCTGCGCAGACTCCTATATTATATGTAATGAATTCAATATAAACATATTAGGTGTATTTTTGTCCTAGTTTTACGCAGGAGGACCAAGTCCAAGAGAGAACTTGGAGAAATGGTGCAACGACAATCTTGTGTTGGATTATCAGAGACAGGACTAAAAGAAATACTGCCTGATTCAGATGTCAAGCATTAAAAAAAAATAAAATAAATACCATCTAATTCCGACATCAAGCATAAAAAAAAAAATAATTGTGCTGTACTATTTTTTTTCCTCTCCCAGGTTGTCATCCAGGGAGAAGAAGTAAAGAGGGTGGACTCATGTATGTACCCTGTAGTCCTGTCTAGTGTTTCATTGATTTGGATCCCAACACTGAAGCCCTCTGGTACAGAGCCGACTGTTCTTCCTGGGAAGTGTGCTCTTTTTTAGGTGTTTACTGTCAATATTTATTGAAGGAGAGCAGCAAATACATGGCTCTAATTAACTGTGAAGTGCTGCACAGCTTTATCAGAGACTGTCTATTTCTCTCACAAGCCATAGTTTGTCAATTCCATTTACTATTTAGTATAGTTCAGCTTCACAGTGCACACTTTAAAAAGGACCAAAAGGAGGGAGTTCATCTTTTTCCCCTGGAGAGCTGCCACTTCTATGCAGGGAATCACATACTATGATTTATTGCTGTCAGAGTTTTCTCACTTTGACTCGGCTGATCTCAGTTTCTGATCTTCAATGACTTATAACGTCACCATTTTTGTGAACTTTATTTAGTGCATCCTGTATATTCTCTTCAGCCCAATGTCAAGCAAACATCAGACTTCGGCAGATGTCTAGGTCAGTCCTCTCGCACATGCGCTAACCTGTTGTTTACCTGAGTCCATCTCAACAATGTCCACATAGGCAGCCTCTGTTTTTGTCTTGGATGTTTTGGTCTGCAGCAGACTGTGATTACTGCTCACAACTGTCCAGACAAACTGACCAGAGTTTTATTAAAGCAGACTTAATGTTGGCTTATGAAAGCACCCAAAGAAAAGAAAAAAACTACAGGCATTATAGTGAAAGGTACACATTTGTCCTGTATTTGTCCATTGTGCATGAGGCTTGCTGTCTGGTGGCAGCTCAGTCTTTCCCATCTTCTCCCTCTGTTCATGCTGTCCTCACTTGTCCCACTGGTCGGCAAATTCATTCAGTGACAATTTAATTTTGAAAGGTTATCTTCCTCCCCAAAGCCCACTGTGTGTCAGCTCAGGGTGAACCTTACGTTCAGAGACTGCTTGCTTGCCTTATGCTTCTGGAGTCTGGTGGCTAAATAAACTACAAAAATGCAATAAAATACAATACACACACACACACACTGCTTTGTGTTGCTCCTTGCTGTCCTGTTGCTGTGGTGCTGGTTGAGATATATATACAGCATGTAGTGGATTCAAATCAGACAAAGCAGCGACAATTTACAGGTGAGTGAGAAAGAGGCTGTCACTGCTTATTGTATACTGTGTGTGTGTGTGTGTGTGTGTGTGTGCATGCATGTAGCGGCGTGTGTGCTTATATTAGCCGTCCATGTGTGTCAGTTTGAATAGGCACATTTGTTTTCATTTGGATTCCTGTTTCCTCAGCATTATTGCATTTCACCCTCTGCATAAAATTCAACCTGCATGGCTGTGGCGGCGATTTTTTAAACCTTTCCCCTTCCTTCTTTGCTTATACACGTTCATTCGTCTCTCTTGCTGAAGACCATGTCTCCCCTCCCACACTCTCTCCTCCCTCATTGTCCTCTCCGACACAGTTGCAATCCTCCAGTAGACAACGTTTTCTTGACTCAGTGGGAAGCTCAGATAGAGAGCTGACGACAACAGCCTAAACAGATTACACATCTCAACAACGAGACTTTTCCTGGACAAAAAAAAAAAAAAAAAAATCACTTCCTTTTCCATCCTATCATTTCCTACTGTTTGTATCAATAACACACTGGAGGGAGCATGACTTGGACACCCTGGAGCACTTTAAATAGCTATACGCACTGACAAACTGTTTATCAAACCCTGTAACTACAACACAGCAAGCCACAAGGCCTAGGGGCAAACCCTCCGTGTTTCCTGTGTTGCTCTTTGACGCTCAGTTAGGGTTGATCAGTCTGGATGAGGACAATCAATAAAGCCCATTCACAGCTCTCCGCACTGAAAAAAAAATAATAGCACACAAGCTCTTTGAGTTTCCTTTTTGTCTTTTTTGTTTTCTTCTTTGTTTAAAGAAAGTATGTGTCACTGAAGAAGATGTTTTCGCTGCATTATTTTTATGTCATTATCTTTTTTCTAAATCGAATCAGATTGATTTTCCGAGTGGAAAACCACAAACTGATAGAAAATCCAACATTTTGAAGGATCTGCTGTCTTTAAATTATCAGTGGTTACAAAAATCTGCTGTACACTAACATTTTTCGTGTCCCTATTCAAGTACATAATGCAGAAAAGTGGGTGATGGATGCACAGTCCTTATCTTGTTGTCTGCCATGATCTTTCTCTCCCTCTTCACTACATCTCCCCCACCACCACAACACAGAATTAAAGGACATTTCTGAGATGATGAATGGGTGATTACTGTATGAGTGATGGATACTGGTTGAGACAGACACGTTGGGTTCAACAGAGCTGAGGCAGCCGTGAAAAATAAAGCTGAGCTCTTGCAGCAGCATGCAGCTCTGTGGTGTCACTGGGATGGAGAATAATTCAATATTAAACATTCTCACGAAGAAAGCAGCACTACATTGTTACAGATGCATCGTACTATAACTAGACTGCCAGGTGGTCACAACAACCTCTCTTATATGTGTATTGTGTGTGCATAACCTGTCAGAGTCTGTCTGTGGCATAAGCAAATTAAGGTGGTGCTGAGGACCCAGCTGTGGGCAAATTACAAACCTGAAGGTTCTTCATAATAACATTAATAGGGCTGCAACTAACGATTATTTTAAAATAATCACTCAATCATTGTATTGATTAATTGATGAATCGGATAAAAAAGAAGGACGTCTCAAATCGACAGTGCAGAAATGTGCACAAATCACAGGTTGCTGCATCCCAGAGCTCTTAAGTCATGAGTTATGAATAATTAAAAAAAAAAAAAAAAAACTTCTGTCAAGACTACACCTTGCCACATTGTACACAGGCTCCGCTCCATATGAACCACACTCTGCTCTTCTTCTGTGGTGTTTTACAGCAGCGTGCATCCATCCACTGAACTCGACGAGCTTTGTGATGCAGTGGTGACTGACATTAATCATGTGACACAACGAATCGATAATGAAATTCGCTGCCAACACTTTTAATAGTCATTTTTCTAATCAATTCATTGTTGCAGCCCTAAACTTTAATTTGGTTAATATTGTGTGCAGTTTCTATTGTTTTATTATTTGTTTCCCACACTAATAAAACTGCATTCTATGTCATTTAAGCTGTGCCAGGTTCATTTATTGTGTATCCTGTCTCTCTTTTCATCTGGTAACCTGCACATTTGCAAACCACACAATTCATTCGTAACCTGCTGACAAGTTGTTCTTCAACAGTCAGGAGTCAGTTCACCCAAATCACAAACTGTAATTTTTTCACTTTGGATATTTTACCATGCAGAAACATGTAGCCTGGTTTTGAGTCTGCAGATAAAATTGAGGTAAACAGTATTTAATTTGTGCTGATCATTGCATCCAATTGATGTCTGAAAAATTCAACAGCAACATATGTTTCCAGAACTGTACATAACTCTTGGTAAACTGATTTTATTGGAAATATATTTTGCATTAGAGTTAAAAAGTCTCAGGCCATTGTTCTGAGAGGACTTTGCAGCAGAATTTGTCATTTGTCAAATATCTTTTCTCTAGATTTTGAGCACCACAGTGAAAGTTGCATTAACTCAACGGTCTTTGTGGCAGAAACCATTGCTGCAGATATTATACGTCAAAAGCTTATCATTAGACTGCGGGCTAGTTGGAACAAATATGTTCTTTGTAACTTCGGAGGAGTGACCCTCTAAATGCTAAATTGTTGTAACTTTTCAATAGAGCAAATTCTTAATTGCACCATTGTTCTGTTTCAGTACCACTTGAAATGCCATAACATAACAGTATGCTAATTCTTTCCTTCTATACATCTTTTAACGTGGCTGACTAAAGGCTATTATATGACCATTCAATGTGCAGTTATATCAGAGTGATTGCAATCACTTCAGTAACAATGTGGCAGAGGAAGAGGTGGAAGGTGGTGATCAACCCCTGCTTAGCCACCCCACGAACACTGGGTGTGTCCCTTTCAAGTAGGAATCATACTTAAAAGTCCTCTATGTGATATTCAGAGCATTAATGCAGCAGCAAACAACTATTTGCTATGTAAATATATAGAGAAGCAATGTGGACCTGAGCAGAGAATAAAGTTCCCCATATTCATGTACAAGCACATGTACTACATGCGCTGCTCAAATTACCCATCCATCCATTTTCTACCGCTTATCCTCACATAGGGTCGCGGCAGACCGTATGTGAGGATGTACCTTCTTGCTGTGAGGCGACAGTGCTAACCACTACACCAGGTGTACCGCCCTGCTCAAATGACCATAACTGAAAATATAATCTTATAATAATAATCTTCAGTCGGTTCCTTCAGAAACATCACTGAGCTTTTAAGAGTTGCTGGAGGAACAGAGCAGATGAATGAAATTAAATCAGAGCAGAGGTCCTTGAGGTGATGGTAAGTTAGTAATTTGTGTAAAGGCATGATCCAGCTTTAGATTTAGCTGAATAGCAGCTAAAGTCCCAATTAGTCAGTTCAGCGTGGGCCAATCAAACTTCAGGAGGACAGGGCATGGATGTGGTGCTTCATGTGAGTTGGGCCTCACTGCAGCAGCACTGTCCCACTCCACTGACTGTACTGTCACCATCTATCAATCCCTCACGTTCCTCACTGACTCCTTCACTCTGTCAGAGTCACTGCTCGTCTTCTGCTCACCCATAACGACAACGACACTCTCTCTCTTTTCTCTCTCTCTCTCTCTCTCTCTCCATGCTTGCCTTTTTCTGTCTGTTTTCCTTTGTTTTTCCACTCTTTTTTGTCAGATTTCTCTCTCCTCTTCTTGGTCTACAATGACTTGTGTCTCTTCCTTTTTTCCATTTACCACACAGCTTGGTTTGACCTATTACATATGCATTCTGTAGTCATTTCAAACTGATTTTCTTTGAGCTAAGCTTTGGCAGATAATTATGTCTCCTGTGTCCTGATGCAAAATGTCAACACAACAAATACATATCCTCTGTGAGCCATGTATTTGTGATGTTGTCATGTTAAGTGTGAGTTCAAGGCAACTATTGTATTTCCCTAAATTCCCCAAATAATATTTCTGTAAAAAGGGTAGGACAGCCTTTCACTTCCCGAGAGGCTTTTTGTTTTAGTTACAAGAGTTACTATTCACCTGTGATTAATCAATCAGCTGCATGGTAAGCATCTGAAAAGCCAAACATTTGAGTCTATTAAATCAAGTTGTTTACATCTGTAATACTTTCCAACACGCTTGAGATCCTGCACTGAATCCAGTTTTTAAAAGGCAAGCTATTTTAATGCCCAGAAATGACTATTAGGAACCCACACAGCTCCCACTGGGCAAAGCTCAGGATGGCTGACATCCAGGTCTATTGGGAGTTGTGGTCCTATAGCAGTAATGTGTGATTAAGGCAGTGTAAAGTGAAGAGTAATATCTGGCCCCGCTGTGCTCTCTACAGAAACACCCACCTGCCCACATGGCTGCATCTCCCGGCTTACAGCACTCAATATTATTGATTACGTAGCAATTGTGTCTGACTTGCCTTAACCTCAAAGGCACCCTTCTCAGAGGGGGGTGGTAGCTCTCAGCCAGCAGCTAAACCTGGATTATCACAGCAAATCAATGGCAGATTTCTGCCTGCCCTCAGGCCTCGTGGAAAAGCCATCACTCATTAGCGCAGTGATCACAGACAGATTAGCAGACATTTGGCTTTGTCAAGGAGGAGGGAGGGACGAGCTGAGTAATGTCTTCCTTACCGCCCTCCTGATCTCTTCATCTCAAACATGATATGACTCTCTGAAAGCCTTACACAGCAAACTTCACTCACATGACAAGAATGCAATGCAAACGGTGGCGTTTGGACTGCAGAGCATGCTGTGCTTTCTGAGGAGAAACGATAAACTGACAGCACATTGATGCTGAGTAAACTGCTCTCTTTGGTCAGGTTGAACATGAAATTGCTGGTGTTCCACTTTCTTAAATTAATTGCTAAGGTCTTTGGAAAAAAACAACGATATCCACAATGGCCATGGTGGTTAGCATATTTTAATTATACCAACGTTTTCAGACAGAAGGCAACACGGCACATAGCGCGGCCGGCATATTGCAGAAGCATGCTCCTTTAGAAGGCAGCAGGTGGAGGTTTACTTCCACATCACTGATCAAACCACAGTTTTCAAAGAAACATACAAGTCCCACATCTTTACACACCTGAATCAGATGCTTATGAACTGAAGCAGGTCCTTGCTGATTGGCTGGATGATTCTGTACACCTAACATCTATTGCACATCTGTCTATGTGCTCTAGATTATATATTTTTTCGAGAGTTCTTTTGAGGGTGTACAGCCCTTGAAACTAGTTTGTGATATTGGGCTATATGAATAAAACTGACTTGACTGGAGCCTCTTTTCAATAAAAGATCACCAACTTCCTGCCAGCAAAACACGGTGCAAAAACAAGATTCATGTAAAGGACTAAAAGGAAACATGCCAAGCCAAACTGTTCGTCCCCTGGAGACGCTGCCGGCAACTTCTTTGATCCTGTATGAGCTGACAGTAAAGCTAAACACTGTGGGGGAGATGGGAGCAGCTAGGAAGATGATAATTATCATGAACAGGATGGCAGCGCTGCAAGGCGCCGCATTACGGCGCCCTGTCAGAAAAACGATTGAGCAGGCACAACTCATAGACACCCTGTCCTCTATTGACCACACAACATGGTGTGTTTGAGAGGGAGACATGGGGGTTGATTAATGTATTAAATGGAGTAAATAATACTAGAGAAGCCTCCTCCTGTGCTGCACACTGAGCCACAGTCAGACTCAGTTATTTGTCAAGTGGATGCTGAGGAGCTGTGTCTGCTGGAAAAGTGATTAAAGACTGATGGTTGCAATGACGGAGGTAACGTGTTGATGACACTTCATCTTGTAAACAGTCAGCTACTGTACTCCAGTGCAGTCCATTCTGCTCAGGTGATGTGGTGAAAGAGAAACAGCTTAAATGAAACCAATAATCTACTCTATACTTCGATGATGAGCAAAAGAAGTCTTTAAAAGACATCATAAAATGCTGAAGTTTCAGACTGGGCACTGTAATATCAACAACATTAATGTGCTACCCATTACAGAATTAACTTCATGTCATTGTATAATGTTAAAAAAAATGCACTATCACATCTTAAGAGTGTATTTTTATTGCTTCAAATGATTGCAGTTTTTCGTTAAGCCACAGAAATCACAAGAAAAACGTCTCCGTTATCTATTTTCTCATTATGCTGCAATTCTTTTAGCGATGTAAATTGTGGTCCATGAAATCTTAATTTCTGGGTTGTGAATTGTTCATCGAGGCAATAAATGACAATAATGAATTCTTGTTCAACCCTGCCTGGCTCTGTTTCCACTGGTGTCCTCGGCCTGGACAGCAAGGAATCCAGGCGTGACACTGGACGACCAGCTGTCCTTCGCTGTGACAACCCGCTCCTGCAGATTCATTTTCCTCAACATCAGGAGGCGGCACCTGTTCTGGTCCATGCAACATCCTGCGCCTAGCCTACAGCAACTCCTGGCTGGTGGGCCAGCGTGTATAAAACAACTAACAATAACTTATTTGACTTTTATCTCTTGTTGCTTCTAAATGTAGTACTTGAAGCACAGCAGTATATTTGATGAAGTTGTTACCTTTACTTTTATTACTTTTGCAATGTTTGATCTGTATCCACACTTGAATGCACTTATTGTAAGTATCTTTGGGTAAGTATAATAATATATTAACCTATACCTCATTCATGCTGTATGTTGTCATAAACAACACTGACCACTGTGTACCTTCATTCTGCATTTTGTCCAGCAAGAATATCTGACGGCGCAGACAAGCTGCTTTTCATGGATCAATTACAGAAGAATTTGCTGTAATAGTAAACTGTGATGAGACAAAATTGCTGTACTGAGACAGCATATCATATTAATGGAAATGAATACAACAACATAAACGGACAGCCAAAATGTCTCATATGATATGAGATTCAAAAACCTAAGAAACGTGCTTCAAAAAGGTGTGCAGGATACAAGCGACCATGTCTGCTGCTGACACCTCCTTTTTGGCTGAGTGCAGCCTGATATACAGTAACAATCTTAGCTCTCAGACTTTAGGCTTTTTAGGCTTTTAGTGTTTTTGTGGGCAAATTGTAGTGAGAACATAATGATACACTCCATGACTTTTTCCTCTCATCCATCTACTGATAAAAACAGCACAAATCAATACGCTGTCATGCCCCTCTTGTCCTCTGCTCACCCTTTATTCGAGTGAAACACAATGATTTCAGCTTCACCCTGTTTCACCATGTAGGCAACAGTTTTATGAGACAATGAGATGTATTGTTAATGACTTTCTCTTTATTTATGCTGTAATGATGGCATCAGCACGCTATTCATCTCAATGTAAATTTGCCTCAGCTCTCCACAAGCCTGTGATTCTTCCCCATTTCTCTTCACTCAAACATTACACCAGTAAACAAATTCACAGCCTCCATAATGTGAACGGATTGCCTCTTCCCCAAATGTTGATGCCAGTCTTAAAATGGCTGTATCTTAGCCAGGCTTACTTTTCACTTGGCCATCATTATCAGCTGCAATGAGCTTGGCAAAGCTGTCCCAGCAGAGGCCTGTGTGTAAATCAGACAACATAAACACAGGCAGCTGTGTCAGAGGGCAGCCGATAGCCTGTAGAGACTCATTCATCTCCTTTTGTCTCTCTCTTTGTTAGAGCACAGTCAATTCCTCCCCGCTAACAGCTGACTGCTTCCATCCCGGTTGAAAGATCAGAACACACCATTTAGTAGCTCCTCTCCAGCACAGATGACCTTTGCATCGTAACACTTGACCTCTCTCCTCGTTCAGCCCTGCATCCCATCTTAACCCTCATTGTCTCTCCGTCCTGTTTCAGCCCCACTTCAGGCAGCATTCCAAGCACAAATATCAACAGCAAGAGCTGCCCTTAAATCGCTGCTTTGTTTGTTTTTACATGGGATGGTTTATTTGCAGAAGAGAATATAACTCAAAATGGTAAATGCTACCGCCTTAGATATGAATGTTTTAACAGTGAGCAATGAAAGGCTGCCCTCCATCCATTCTCCGGAAAATTGCAATTTCCAAATTCCTTCATAATGGTTTCACACAACACAGACACAGGGATTAGCTGCAAAGGACTACAACATCACTGTAGATGGTTTTCAACCAAATATTTAGGAAATCATTAATAAATAAATAAATAAATGAATAAATAGTCAATGGCTGTCAATCTAAGGTGAGATTTCTGCCCACCATGACAGATTCAGGGAAGCTTCACGTCCATCAGGACAGCAGCATGCAGGGACTGATGGTTCACCTGCAATACAACTCACTGTGCAAAAATCATCTTCTCAACCCTCCCCTCGTCTTCAATCTGTTTTCTTGCAGTTCTGCTCGACTGCCTCGGCTGATTTAATGACCACACACAGCCGGACCAGGAGAGTGGTGGACGTAGGAATGAGAAAAGTTGAAGGCGTGCAACGGTCATAATCAAGTAGTAGGAATGTTGTGGAGACACCAGCAGCAGCAGCTTGGGGATAAAAAAAAAGGGCAGATAACTGACATTTAAGGTTTGTGAGCTCTGTGTCATGGAGACCACTGTGCTCAACAATCAACGATGCATTATGCTGTCAGCAACACTGACACTACCGTGTAAATTCAACTGCAACATATAAAAACCATGTAAATCAACTGCAACACTGTATATGTGTAAGTGTATACAGTAGAAACAAATCACTTGTTAAAGGATGTTCATTAGCAATCACCTGATCATTTTATTAGATTAGACTATTTAGCTGCTTTCATAAATGTGATGCCATACCAGATTCACAATGGCCTGGCTAAGTTACAAGAAAGATATCCGTACCATAGGAAAATATTTTAATACTACCACATTTCCATAAACTACATTGCCTTTCGCTGTCTTTTCTCCTCCACAATTTTATTGCTCAATTTTACAGTGTGTCTGTGCCCTCATAGGACAGTCCAGTACCGTCACTGCATCTGCAATTCATTCTTCCATCACTCATATTGGGTTTCATTTGAGCCCGTCAGTCAAGGTGTCTGTCAGATATGGACTCGCCACTTCTCTATTTTTCTCATATTCTGACTGAATTCAGGGAGAGTGACAGACAGACAGGAAAAGTGTCAGAAGCATGCTTTCCCCACTTAATGCATGAAAACAGCAGCCCCTCTAAAGCGTATTACATATCTAATAAATACTATCATTTTAAAAACACCTTAACAGTGTATGCATTTTGCTATAGTATACTGTGGTAGGGTTGAAAATTGCTACACAGCACTACTTCTACTCTGGTGGACCACAGTGAGGACAACAGTGAATCTACAAGATTACTGAGGCCCAAATTACCATGCAACATGTTTCAGCAGGACCAGTGAGTGACAGCACTTCCTTAGAGACTGAACAAGCCGGCCACTCATTTTATGCCACATAATTCTGATACTGTGTAACCCACCTGAAGCACATTATGAATTATGAATTATACAACCTGACAGCTGGACGCGATTATTAAAATAAATAATAATAGTCAGGGAAATATTTGTTAACTTCTGCTCTTCAATATGTTTTCTATGCGCTTATCAGTCAAACTAATGAATACTAATTTGTTCCCTCATACATTACTACTGGTGGATATACAAACGTCAAAGGGTAAGAAAACATTTTCAAATTACATATGATTTTTTACATACACACATTTGCATATGAAGTTTTGATAAACTTCAGTCAGTCAGCATTTGGTTAAATGCAGTTAATCTACCTTACTGGGAAAATATATAGCATCAACCAGACTTATTGATATAATTCTTTAAATGATAACACCCTATTCTGCATTAAATTGTGATTGGAGCACTTAACATATTTATGCTGGCTGTGGAATTAATGGTGAGATTCTCAGTTTGAGTAGTGCTGCTCGCATTAACCTGGCGTTCAGGTGTCACATGAATAAATAAGTGGGCATCAAGGCGCTTCCCAGCAGGCATCTCCTCAGTCACCAGGGCTACCTGAGATACCAGCGTACACCTGACACCTCTGCACAAGCTTGCACATCACCTCATATTTACTAGCCGCCTAATTACTCTAAATAACATAAACCGGGATGACACAACAGCAACAGTTGGAGTAGATAACACTTGACTTGAACGATCGTAAATGCGCCATTATTTTGCCCAAAAAACACAACAGAACCGGTCACTGGACTTAGAGTACACCAAAACGTCACTTCCATAATCAATCAACTACTTCTACAACTCTTCTATGGTGCCCAGCTTCCAGAGACACTGCGCAAATGTGCCAAGGAGAACTAATAGTGGGCGTAAAAGTCGACAACTACGCACTACTACTACTACTGTAAGTAGAAGCTGCTCCACCACATAAATGTTATCATTTATGTCAAAATCAACTCTCTGCCGCAGTCGTCATCCTTCTAATACAGCTTGGTATCCATGAACTTGGAGCAGCATCAAGTTATTATCATATTTTCCTACCTTCCTCGTCCGTGTCCGTCGCTGGCTGAGCGCCTTTAGATTCGATTGCCTGTCCTGCTGTGATGCGTTACCGACTATCTGCTACCCCCTCCCTCCCTGCCTGCCTCCCTCTCCCTTTCTCTCTCTCTCAATATTTCTCCCCTCAGCTTTACTCCATCATCACCAACGCCCTGGTCATTGCAAATTTCAGTGAAAAACCTTCACCAGTGTGGAGCTCCTGCGTAATGTCCTCTAATACTCCCTGTGCTCCTAAACCAGGGTTACACTCCAGTAGTTGCAGCACTCACAGGTGCAGCCCCATAGGGAGACAACATGAGTCCACCTATCTCCACTGTTCATGCATGTCACCTAAAACTAACAACAATATTTTACATTTGATGTGGGTTGACTGGGTTTTAGTCTTTCCCACAGACAGCAACATGACAGCATGGCCCTGCTGCATTTATGTCAGTGGGAAATGTAAAATCATTAGATGTGTTGACAAATCATTTGCAAGTTTCACATAAGAGGGCTGACATCTCTGAGATTAAAGAGGTCTATTTATGAGCCCCCTAAATAAGCGCATGAGCCAATATATTCCACAGATTAAATTTGAAATTCATTATCTAAACACAAAGTGCTAAGAGTGGCTGTGAAGAGCAATAGCCAGTGTGATAGCATCACCCAGTGTTTAAAATAAGAACCACAAATAACAGGAACAATATCCAAGAAGTTTTACTTTTTTTTCCACACAAATCACAGCTTTGTGCTGTTATTAACACTCCTGATGTCACTGACCTACTGTTTTCATTCCCACATGAGAGACACCCCACCCTTTGCCAGTGGTCTGAAATGCTCCTCCATCATTCATGAGCTTTTGAGACTCATCCTGTTTTTGACACTGATCACTTTCTGACACCACCCTTGTTGTGTAACAGAAGGTCACCACTACAAGAGACACTGACGATTGAACTTATCACAGGGAGACAATGTGCTAAAGTAAAACAGATGGGTTGTCATGTGAAAACCCTTTTTCAACTACAAATATTAGCTCAATTTCTTTTGTTTACAGGTGAAAATATTTTTCTCACGTTGCAGCTGTTCTGATGCTTTCTTCCTTCCAGGATGTGGTGCAGCTTCAATCACAAACAGAAATATGTCAAGGGAAACAGTTTACAGAAAACATCTGTACTGGTTTGTTACAGAACATTTGTTGGACTTTGTTATAGAGAGCATAAACTGTCACTGTACAGAAGTCCAGTCAATAAAAACTGGTGTTTCAAGTCAAGTGCTCATGTCTTCCCATCACCGTCCTTGTTGCAGTCATGATGATCCAGTGATGTTTTGCTGCACTCTGGTGGATAATTCACTCCACTGCAGTTTGGAGGCGTTCAGGCTCCTCTAATGTGACAGTCAAGTTTGAAGCAGTTTCTAGTCCCAAGCACTTAAATAGAGTATGTGGAGTACTGAGAAACAGAAAGCTCAAACTCAGTGCTGCAGTTGATCAATGCCCTGTTAGGCAGCTTTTTTAATAGATGGTAGTGGGGTGGGTGGATAGATAATAGACCATACTTTGGATGACTACTGTAAAAATTACAAGTTTACTTGTTGTTACTCCACTGCATTTAAAAACAGTTTTATTCCTTTATTCAAGCTAGCATCAACGTGCATTGTGGAAATGTTTATTAGCTAAAAAACAGTAACAAAGTTTGAGAAGAATATTAGCCACCAAAACCCAACAAAGATGAATCATAGCTAAATGTAAATTACCTTGTTGGTTCTCACTGTATGCACAGCTATTAGCTAACTCGTTAGCTTACTGTTTTGCTTCATATGTCAGCATGTCCTTTGTCGTCTTCCTCGTTTTAAACACTTTAACCAAAACATACCTTTAATTCTTGACAAAGTCTTCTTTGTTTCCATTGTTGTTGTGAAGTAAATTTAACGTTGTAAAATAACAACGTTGACCATTTAGACTGTTGGCGGGAAGCCCACAGGTGTGTTTAATGACCTTAGTGATGACTGTGTGCGTTCAATTAAAGTGTCCCCCTACATGACGCCAGTGAGCCGGAAAACATCGTTCCGTGGCCCTGAAACTAATCAGCGTAAAATGAATGCAGCCATAAATTATTAGCTACACCTGTGGTATGTCTGCTGTGGAAACGGCATATTGCAGCTAATTTAGATTACAGCTGTACCTTGTTTTCCGACAGATTATATACAAGCTGACATTTCACTTAATATTGCTTCAGTTTCAATAAGCATATATGGTCAAGAGACTAATATCTTAGTGGGAAACTATGTCCATGTAATTATAGCAATATTTGGTTTTTTGGTCTTATAATGCTTGTTCGTGTCCACACTTGCGTTGATGATAAAGTACACTACTCACCATAAGTTAAGGATATTGTTATTTACATGAGTGCTTTTCCTATTTGGTCTGAATTTTAATGAAATAAGTAATAGTTGCCTTTGATACTTCTATTAATGAATGTAAAGAAACACCATTTTTATTAGTTTAATATTTATCACCCTAACAATTTAGACAATAACAAAGGTAGCCACAAATAACCAAAATTGACAAAGTCAGTAGCGGGTGTTTCCTCCATTTGCGGCAATGACAGCTTGACAGCGACGTCTCCTGCTCCTCACTGACCTCATGATGTTGTTCTGAGGAAATGTTTCCACTCCTCCACAAGTGCTACACCGTGTTCTGTCAGGTCAGGTGGGGTTGGGGTACGAGCATCCAGTCGCTGCTTCAGCTGGTCCCAGACCTGCTCTATGGAATCCAGGCCTGTAGCTGTGTGGCAGTTGCATAACGGTGTCTGAGTGCATAGGTCCTTACGTACTGGTCATCATTGCGGTCCATCACTCCTGGGTCTGTTATAAACACTGCCAGGAGTTCTGTGTCTTGCTGCAAATCTGCTGATGACACTCTGAGACACAACAAGTTTAAGTGACATTGTGTGTTCATGGCTGCTTGAATGATGACCTGGTACTGACATACTGACAATACCAGGTTTTTATCCCCCCAGAATGTTGAAATTGATGCCACATTGAAAAGGGTTGTCTTTTTGTATTTTTTTGGTATTTGCCCCAATATGTAAGGCACACTGTTCACAGTGAGACTATTACATGGAACACACTAAATGAGGTGTGTCTATCACCCTAATACAATTGCCTCCCTGTCCCAAAAATCATTAAAGTGAAACAAATACCTCATGTATGAAATCCACTGAGTATCTCACAATATCCCTAACTTATTGTGAGTTGTGTATATATAGCAGGAACAATATCTAAGTTATGTGCCAACAAATATAGATGAATCTAGATCTGAATAAATACAGCAGTCCAAATGACCAGTTGAAGGACTGTTACAAGCAGTTTTAAGTATGATTAAAATTAATAAAAATGATCCACTGGTGTGGCTGAAGGGAGCAATGAAAGCACAGCGTGATGCTAAAGAGGATGGTAAAATCATAATCACTACAACCAAAACACACTACTCATCCAACATAAGGTGACCGCCTCTAAACTAACAGCATACACATACACACACACACACACACACACACACACACACACACACACACACACACACACACTACACTGCATGTCTCTTACATTTCAATGTGCCTTAAACAAGAGGAGAATGATAAAGAAACCACACTACACTCCCAGTTTGGCCTTATCTTACCAACCTCTCCTGACACACCTGGTTCCACCTCCTCATCTGTCATTTCCTAATTAAACTAGATCTCCTGGATTCTAAAGTCCCAGCTGGGAAAAGACTTCAAGCTTCAAAAAGCTCAGAAGAAATTAACAAAGGTCATTCTATCTCAGTCCAAGAAGGCAAATTACCTAAGATAGGGTAAAATTACAGAATCAGGTAAAACCTATTATGGTCTACAAGATTTTACAACGATGAAAATAAATATTTTACGGATTATTTTCTTTGCATTTGTGAATCCCATGGCCTGAATATGAGGACTATCTATCCATCCATCCGTGAAAACAGCCTTTCAAGTTCTGATCTGATTCCTGGATTTGTGTTTGTTTTATAATTCTTTTTTTTAGTGTAATATTGATGTTTTCAGGTGTATTACTGTAAAAATAGGATATGAGTAGCATATGCATGCCAGGCCCTTCTGCTGCCTCCCTCCCAACCTGATAACAGGCTAGACATGTGACTTTATTGTGATATTGTGATGAATTTTACTACTGTGGGCAGATTTACATCAGCCTTGAAATTGATTAGCATTCCCCTTTAAGATGAGACAGCTTAGAGTGGTCATGCAGAAATAGCTCATTTTCCATATTGTTTAGAGGCGAGTATTTGTCCCCTGAAACCTGTTTCAACATCGAGCAGTTGCATAGTTACACACTGACTGAGAGAGGTCCTTCTGTGTTTTGAGCAATGTGGTAGCTGGCTAATGACTTCCCAGCTGTCATGTGGAAGAAGCTGATGCCAAAATGAGCAGGAGGTTGAAGAAAGCTCAGCCTATTACACGGGCACTGCCATGCTACCTTCCCTTGGCAGTCATGAAGACCAAGACAATTGCTGGCCAAGGTTAATGTGCAGCCCTATTAGTGACTGTTACCTAACACCTTTGGAGGGACTCTCCACAGGATAGTGCCAAGCAGCACTGGGGTTCCAGCTTTGTTCTCACTGTGCCATTATTCTTCTGTGCTGAAGGCGTGTGTCTACTGTCAGCTACTCGTGCACAGCACAGCCACGGCTGCTGTGCTCTGTTCAGGTCTCTGCTGTGGATAGACAAGTCTCCTGTGTTATTCCTCAACTACAAACACACCCCTAGATGGCATATGGGAATCAAATTCATGATGAAAATGGGAAGAAAGACAGACAGTTTTCAAAGACAATTGGCATGGTTAGAATATTGATTTCATCCAACAGTAACAGGCTGCTTTCCCTGTATTATTATATATATCTTGACCATGAGAAAGCACAGGAGTAAATGATGACATTATTAATGGCTTTTTCATTGCCTTATGCTGGATCACGGTGATGGCTTGCTTGGGACAATTCATGTTATTAGTGACACCTGTGCTAATGTGTCAGCCAGGGGCATCACTAGGGGGGCTTAGCATATATATATGTATGTATATATATATATATATATATATATATATATATATATATATATATGTATACATGTATATATATATATATATATATATATATATATTTATACGTATACATATATGTATATATATATATATATATATATACATATATGTATACGTATAAATGTATACATATATGTATATATATGTATATATATATATATATATATATATATATATATATATATATATATATATATATATATGTATATATATGTCTGTGAAGACTTTTTAAAGGGCAGGAACAAAAAGAAAGAGGGCAATTCAGTGCCTGTTTTTGCCTCCAAAATGGAATTTAGTGTATGTGTTTTTTAGGGGGGGGCTTGAAAATATTAAGCTCACCCCCCCAAAATAGGCCTAATTATGCCACTGGTGTCAGCCATAGCTAATACAATAGGGAGGCAAGATAAGAGCTCTGTGTGGATCAGGCTTTAGGATAGCATACAGCAGATATGTTTTATATGAACTTTTCAATTGGGATTAACCCACCATTATTGCATTTATGTGACTATGTTGTAATTGTTATTGTTTTCACACCTGATGTTGAAATGATTGTAACTTTTTTTATGGAGACAGAGAAGGAAAGGATTGAAACGTGGATAACTAACTGACTGAGAGGAGAAGCTGCCTCTGGGTTTCACAGCCAGTGACTGAGCAGATTGAGCTGTACGATGGATGGAGCTGGAAAACTGCAGCAATGAACCATGACAATGACCAAAGCAAACCACCCTGATGCACACTGACACAATGGAAGAGTGCCCTGTAGCATAATGGAGGCTGGGAAGGATGGGATTTTACAAAGTTAAACAAGACTTAATACCCTTATGATCATGTCCAGAGAGTCATATTCTCACAAGTATTTATTTTTCAGTGAGCTATACAGGATTATTTTCACCTCTGTGTTTTTGATGTTGCCCTAGAATTTGCATCTGTAGTTATGCTAAAATATGTGCACAGCATTAATTACAGATTGGACCTTATTTCTGGGATAAAATACTGTCATTTACTCACCCATATCACTTCAGAGTCATTTGGAATATTTCTGACAATATTGGATTTGATGATATCCATTTAACAGGAGTGAACAGGGCCACAAAATGCAGCCAGTAAATGACACAAACTTAACCATTTCTCAAATAACATACATATAATATGATAGGCTACACTATCATTATTCTCATTTCAGTCAGGAGTTGTCCGTAACTTGAGAAAATTCAATCTGCAAACAGACTCTACTTCCTGTGTATCATAGTTTACTAAGGACCCCTAGTGCCCACCTTCACAGTGCCTGAACTAAAACAAAGCATGTATGCGTATATGTGACAACATCACAAATAAATATTTTAGTTCAGGCACTGTGAAGGACACATACAGTAGGTGGGCACTAGGGGTCCTTAGTAAACTATGATTCACAGGAAGTAGAGATTGAATTTTATCAAGTTACAGACTCCTGACTCAAATGAGAACAGTAATAGTGTAGCCCATCTTATTAAACGCCTGTTATTTGAGAAGTGGTCAAGTTTGTGTTATTTACTGTTAAATGGATCTGGCCAAAACAAAGATTGTTGGAAATACTCCAAATGAAATGGGTGAGTAAATGACAGTATTTTATCCCAGAAATAAGGTCCAGTTTGTGAAAAACGACACCTCCCCTTTGATATATTGCAATAAGGGATTTAACCAAAAGGCAACCTCAAAGCACTCTTTAATGTGCAAATTTCAAAAGCCTTCTTTGCTATGACGACCTCAGGTGTACCAGCACTCATACCCCTGATTCTAATGAGCTACTTTATGTCAAGAAAACAGGATGGTACAGCATGGAATCTACAGGAACAGCTAATTTCTGACATCAAAGAGCTTATAATACAATGAAATGATCAAAACACTTCTTGCATTTCAAGGTTAATTGCATTTATGTTGTCTGATGCCATGTATCCTATAAAATAATTCAGATTCGTGAGCATCTATGATATGTGTATTTGATGGAGCTTGAATGAGCTTGAAGAAAATAATTCATTTTAAAAGGCATGTAGCGTGATACTGTGTGCACCGTGCAGGGAGGAGAGCAATGAGTCGAGGTTGGTTTTTGACAGACTTAGTTGAGATAACAGATGGCAGGTTGGTTTCTCATGAATAACAAGGAGCACAGTATATTTCGGATTGTTTTTTTGTAGAGTTGTAGTAAAATGAAATTACTGGGAGCAGTTTAAAGGAGAAAGTACAATTTGCTCACAGAAGAGAAGCTGCACAGCTGGGAATGCTATCTGGCTTTCATGCTCATCCTGCTTGTCTTTCTATTTTGCTTAATTACACACACTCAGATCCCAATCTTAATGGAGTTTCACCCTTCTGTAACAACTTTAATTGGACATAACACATTTTTTATTTGCTTTTTGTTTTGCTCTTTTCCCATCCCCATTTGTTTATAAGTTTTAATTGATTTTTGGGACTTATATTACAAAGTCGAAAGCATATAAGAGGGAATAAAAGAGAAGCAGAAGAACAGAGAGAGGCTGTGTGATGCAGCAGCACTCTCTGATTACTATTTATTCCTACAAAACCATATGGAAATCTGTTGGCATACTTTATCTTCTTGGAAATTCATTATGCTGCGCACGTGACATAATTCTTAGATACTTGCCATTTAAATCCCAGAGCAGAAAGTGTCAGACATTACTGCACAGAGATAAATTCTCAGAGCTTAAAGGAGCCACTTTAGTGACCTTTAACAAAGAGTTGTACAATATTACTGAACTGAGATACAATTTTTTTTTTAAAATTAGAGAATCATATCTTGTTTCTCTTGCCCAATACATTTCTCAGTGAATAATAATGGCCCAGCGACACCAATTGTAATCCCTCATTCCTAACTTCTGTTCAGTGTTCATAATTTATACCTCTCCCTTTCCTCTCCCACAAATCTTATTTTTCTTTTTCTCTCCAGTCTCGTCTCATTTATGGGTTTTTTTCCACACCCCGATAAAGGACAAAATTATGCATTCAGGCAGAAAAATTGACAAGATCACAAAGTGATCACATAGTGAGAATATTGTGCAGTTATTTACATTTTACACAGTTTCTGTAAATTTCATTATAATGATTTCACTATTCTACTACTCCTACTACTACTATGAACTATGTTGTTTGTGGGTGGAGTAACATGACATCACTTAAGCCAATGTGCCAATTAGAATGATAATGGCCATTTAAAGACAAGAAACGAGAGCTAGGAGTAACTTTCAAATAAATATGTTTGAATACCACAGTTTATTTTATCATTATCTTTTCCTGAACACAACGTAATCTCTGTTTGTATTATGTTTCCTGCATGCCATGTCCTCAGAGAGAGGCTGCACAAAGCAGACTGTGGTGATGATGATGCTGCCTTTGGTTAAATGTTAATACAGTAATCATGTTGTGTTTAGTGTTTAAGTCAAGTTTGCCATCTTAAACAAGTGCTGAGAGTTCCTGAACACAACCAAATATTTTATCTCTACATTGCATTGCAAGAGTGGATATTTTTTTTTTACATTTTCAAATTGCTTTTCAGTCACTATCATCACTGTCATTCTAGGGTAAAGGGTTGATAGGAGACACTCATTTAGTGAAAACGCCAGTGTGGGTGGACAATAAGTGTTTAAAGGCTTCAATGGGGTAAGTAACACTAGTTAATTCAGAGGCACTATGTGTAGCTGAGTTTATATTGACCACACTGTACACCTGCATGACTCACTGGACATTAGCAGTCAGCTGGTCGCCAAGCAACCAGTGAATGAACCAGTTAATGTTGAATTACGAAGCAGCTGATATCAATTAGCCAGTCTAAGATGCATTTGTGGTGCATTTGTCACAGATTAAGTGATTATGAAGTTATTTCACTGTCATCTTCAGGTGTAAATACTGTGGTTCTGATGTTTACTGTACATACTGTAAGACACATTATGGTTCTGGCAAGAAAGCATGAGCTGGGTGAGACAGCCGTAGACTCGTGGCAAACAGTGGAGGAATCAGCAGCAAATAGGAGGCTGTGTACTCAACAGCAAAGTGCAGTCCTGAGTCAATACATCCATACATTTTCTAACAAAGTACATCTCAGGAGTAAATCAATATATTTTCTCTTACCCGTGTTTAAAGAAAGTATTTTGGATCAACTCTCAACTCTAAATCCGAATGTTTTTGTTTTAGACATTTAAGAGATCAATGACAGGATTCTCATTCCAAGCAATTCTTGGCTTAATGGTGCAGCAGCAGTATTTGATTGAATTATGGACAGAGAGGAGTAGTTCTTAATCACATACACTCCAGTATGTATACAGTATCCATGCTGTGTATAAATGCAATGTATGAGTCCATATGCACATACACATGGACTCATAGAAACTGGCACTCTGAAAGGTCATTTAATTTAATACGAGCAATTTATCCACCCAGAAGTTAAGCAAGCCCTCTGCAAAACTTGCAAATGGATGACACTGTGACAGAGTTACAAATCACATAACACCACAGTAGGCCTCCGAACAGACAAAAAGAGCTGCATGAATATTCCTATTCTTGTCGCAGTTTAATATTTCATCACTGTGTGTCATTTTCAAAGGCAGAACTAATTGCTGACATTAATTACTAATTTCACTGATGGCATTAGTACTGATAAGTGCGATGATGATTGGATTAGTCAAGCTGTATTATGCTAAAAGACCCAGAGCAAGATTGGAGTGTACAAAATGGGGGGCAGTGATAGGTAGTGGTGGTGGAAGCACTATATATTTTATGTATGTAAAATTAGCAATACCACAGTACAGAAATACTCTGTTAGAAGTAAAATTCATGCAGAAGTATTAGCACCGACCTGTATTTAAAGCACCAAAAGTAAAAGTACTCATTATGCAGAATGTCTCATCATCAGGTATATAATCAATAAATAATTAAAGCATCAATAAATTATTGATGCTTTAATGTTGCAACTAATTAATTTATATTAATTTTGATTACTTAATATTGATCTGGATAGCTTGTTTTTGAAATAATAAATTTAACCTAAAAGGTAACAACAAGAACGGCATATTTCAAAGTGACATTTATCACCTGGAGTGTTATGAGTTATGACAAATATGGGAACACTTGTTGGTCTGGTATTGAAACTAAATCCATGTTCAGTCTCAGCAACATGGATCGAAGAATTAAAAAACTGCAACCCTTAAGAACAAAGTGCAACTGATAGATGTGCCTTTCTGTGTGTCCTCTTGACTCACCATAGCTTACTCACAGGTAAGTGAGGCTGCTTTGTGATTGGGGTCAACTGACCCTTCATGCTGAAATCCACAGCTCAACACATGTTGTCGCCCTCTCCAGCCACTAGAGGTAATGATATGTTGTGCAGCAAATGGTAGGTTGATGTGAATCAAGCAACCTTTATTGAAGTGTGGCATGAATACAAGGCTTAGGCTGTTGATTGGCTGTTGAAAGAACATTCATCAAAAGCTATGATTTACACACGCCTGGCTTTATTCACCATAAAACTTATTAACATTTATTAATACTACTTTTAATAAATACACGGGTTGGACAATGAAACTGAAACACATGGTTTTAGACCATAACAATTCATTAGTATGGTGTAGGGCATCCTTTTGCGGCCAATGCAGCATCACTTCATCTTGGGAATGACAGATACAAGTCCTGCACAGTGGCCATTCTTCTTGCAGAATAGTGGCCGGGTCACTACGTGATGCTGGTGGAGGAAAATGTTTCCTGACTCGTGAAAAAGGAAAGTTGAGGTACACATTTAATTCTGCAGTGAGTTGGGCAGCTGTGGTTTTATGTTTTTTGGATACAATCCGGGTTAGCACCCAAACCTTCCTCTTGCGTCCACAGTTACTCCTGTTGGATGTGGTTCATCCCTCTTGGTGGTATGCTGACATTACCCTGGATACCGTGGCTTTTGACACATCACAAAGACTTGCTGTCTTGGTCACAGATGAAGACGTGAACCAACAATTTGTTCCGTTATGAACTCTGATATGTCAACCATAATGTTGTGTGCATTGCAATATTTTAAGCAAAACTGTGCTGTTACTCTGCTAACTGAACCTTCACATTCTGCTTTTACTGGTGCAATGTACATTCAATGAAATTTGGCCACCAGGCTGGTCAAATTTAGCCATGAAACCTCCAACACTAAATTGACCAGTGTTTCAGTTTCATTGTCCAACCCCTGTATGTGTTGATGTTGTATGGCAAATAATACACCTAATTAACTGCAATTATTTCAATATTTTTACCTCAAAATTCCATATCAAGCTTTTTTTAAGTGTTTATACTGTATATTTATCTCTAAAATTTTACCCACATAAAAAATTAAACAAATTGAATAACATGAAATAGTTTTTGTCTAATGAACCTGGGTCGTATAGAAACTTTGAACTGGTACAACAGGTCAAAAGGTCAAATACATCCTGACTGCCAGCAGAATCTGGAAAACACCTCTATAACCAACCAACCGACTAATATGGTCCATTGTGCACTTAGTTTGAACCAATCAGGACAAAGATGACCTGAACATCAAGACCTCCTTTTGTCTCACTGCTGCCAAGCAATAAACTTGAGTGTATGGGCCAGTATTCTGGCCACGGCTTGCCTCACAATCTATGAGAGCTCTGTTTGAATTTTGAGAGCTGGCTTTTTGGTCTCAACAGGTTCTGGTCCACTGAAGTGGTTCATCTTCTCAATGAAACCTTGTCTTATTTCAGCTTATCAGAGTTTTAATCAGACAACAGGGAAAAAATGATATTTTAGCACAACAGTTTTTTTCTTTCATTCTTCTTTACACATGCCACATGCATGCAGGGGCGTGTCTAGGGGGGGTGACCTGAAATCTCATTGGCCATCCCAGGTGTCACCCTGCATGATGGACTATCTGATAATCAGATGTGACTTGATTTGCAATTCGACCTCCAGTTTGTTCAATTAATCACATTTCAGAATTTGTAGTTATCAAAGTTTTTTTTTTAATTTATTTATTTAGTTTGCTCTGGTCAGCACTTTATGTTGGGATTTATATTTTTGCATTGACTTTATTTTTGCATTTTTGGTTCGTTTGATGAGTAATTTCCCATCTTCCTGCTTTTTTGAATAGTTTTACATTTTCTGAAGCCAAACAATTGCCCTTTATTTATCATATTGATATTTTTAGGGAAGTGTTGTGATGTATAATGGAGATTGCTTAGTCAGCTCATTGATTTTGTGACTCATCGCCTCGTGCCGGTATTACAATAGCATATTAGGTAACTGCTAAAATGGAGTTTTTTATTTAGCATCATCCCATAGTTGTCATTTTGTAGCTGCAGGGGCATTTTATAGCTGTTCAGAAAATATTACAGTCTCCTTTTATCAGAATTTCTAAAAAGTAAACGAGAAAATATTTGCTGTGACTTTCTGACTAAAAACTGAAGCAAACGTATGAAATCAGTAGCTTTTGGCTGTAAAACAGTTAGACTGTGTGCTTTGAAATCATTTCAAGGCCAGTTTTTGCAGTAAATCTACAGGTGCCAAGAATATAACACACTAAATTCATGATGTCATAGCCTATCTGATGAAAAAAAATAAGTTGTCTGGGTGTATGGCACATTGACATCATTGACAGAGGATGTGGAATATGTCTCTTTCCACTTCGGGGACAAGTTTGGATTGACTGACACAGTTGGCAAGTCTAGCCCAAGAGCTGATTCAAATGTTTTGGGACTAATTATAGAACTCCAAGAATAAAACATAAAATGGGTTGCTTTCCCCATGGGTTGCAACCATTTAAGGGGTTAAAAAACACAGGAGTTGATAGATAGATAGATAGATAGATAGATACTGATCCTAAAAGTATCACAGTAGCATTTCAAAATCAAACTTGGTGAGCATGTAAATATTCTGCCCACACACTGCTGTAACTCTGTATATAAACCAGGAATGAGGGATGTTTTCCAATAAAACTGAACCCAAAATGCAATAAGGAGAGATGTCCAATAAAGCCAGGAACTGATGGAGCAGTGCAGCAATCCCTGTGTAGCATGATGAGTCACTGTGTCGTAGAGAGTATCCTCAACAGTAGAGAGTACATGCACCCATATACCCATGGAGGTCATTAGGAGCACTTTGTAGCGATGCATTGAGCTTTGACTTATTAAGGTATGACCCATTTTAGTGTTCACTGAATGGCTAACTTCACAGTGTAACCACAACCTCAGGAAATGTGACTCATAGTGCAGAGAAAGAACTCAAGGAGGACAAAGAAATATTAAAACGTTTCATTTATAAGAAGGAAACATGTTTTCATGTGACTGAACTTTTATGTATTCCTGTGTTGATGCTCAGAAAGGCCTGGAAAGCCTGTCTGACCAGGGTGAATCATCCTAATCATGAGTACTTCGATGCCGCGAGGTAAAACCATGTTGATAGATTGTAATAAACACACCATGCTCCCTAAAAGCTGAAAATTCTGATGGCTGCCAGAGAGCTTTGAAGTAAGATCTCACCTCCTAACCTAGCTCCATTTCATGTCTCCTCTCGTTTTGTTTTGTTCTTATTAGGAAGCTGGCAAAAGACTTCAGGCACATCACCCACAACTACAGTACGAGATAAAGGAATACATCAAAACCACTGCAGAGAACCTGACAGCGTGCGTTTATACATTCATTTATCTTTGTCGTACGTATATAGCTAACGGTGTCTTGTTAACTAATGCACTGTTTCTGAATTGCATGTTCAGCTTCCAGCTTGTCGAGCTTGTGACCCAGAAACAGGAAGAAATAAGTTTTTGGGTCAGGGGCTTTTTCCATGATGGTTTCCCCTAGCTTCTCTCTCTCACACACACACACAGAGGCAAAGCCTGGACTGGCAGGTAAAGCAGGAAAGCCAGTTTTAAAAGGCATCAAATATTCATGTGCGTCTATGAAGTGCTGGCCAGGTTTTGTGGCACACAGGTGTGTTGCTGCCTGTGCTCCTTTATCACTGTCTGGCTGCATAGCCTGAGGTGCTGCATTCTTCATACTGGTATGACTGGACATGTTTGAGGGAGCCAGTGGTTAGACGCAGCATTTAATGTGTCCCAGCAGGGTTTGTGATAATTTTCCGGTCATGAACACCGTACTGGCCCTCCGCTATGTTTATGTCACATTCACTAGGGGTGCTTCTTTATTTATAAGATGTTTGCTCAGGAGCAATGCGTCTCATATAGCTTCAGATAAGATGAGAAGACGTCATCACACTCCAGGCTCTAATGCATTCACTGGACAGGAGCCTGGACTTATTCATCGCCCCCCTGTGTGGTCCTGAGGGCTGTTCCAGAAACTTCTAGTCATCTGATGCTTCAAAGTAAAGCCAGTGAGAGAGAGAAAGAGAGAGAGAGAGAGTGTATCCCATCACTCTCCTCCTCACTAATGTTCCCTCACATCTCGCCTGCTCCAAACTCCAGCTCTGTTCAAGTCATTGATGGAGTAGAGGAAGGACTTCACTGGGAAGAGCAGCAGCCGTCAGCAACAAAGAAAATCGCCCGAGGGGACTGAAGCAGACGGTGAGCAGCGGAGAAAGGCGAAGGCGAGGAGGAGGAGGAGGAGGAAGAGGAGGAAGAAGACCGCTTCAGGTGTCTCACGAGTGGTGATGGAGGAGCGCATCATGCGTGATTAAGGGCGCACCGCATCCGGAGAGCGCTCGCTTTGTGCTTAAGGTGGATTACAAAGTGACAGAACCTTCCCATTTGTCTGTGTTATTTCACTTGACGGATTATCCCAGAACCATGAACGTGTCGCCTCCAGACCGCAGGAAAAACGTGCGGGAGCTGGCTTTGGAGATAGGCATCCGAGTTCTGCTTTTCGGAGTTTTTGTGTAAGTAAAAGCTGAGTTTGCTGATCTGTGATACAAACATAGAAATACAGGCTGTATATGAAATTGACATTCATTTTAATGATCCCATGTGCCTTTGAGATGCGGCTGTATTCAGGCTCATTTGCTGCGGTGTTAACGGGCAGATCAGCGCTAAACCAGCAGGACAGCAGACAGACGCTGCGCTAACAGGTTGCAAAAAGAAAAAAAAATCAAACAAGTTCCCTTCGTGGTTTCACGTCATGAATCAGTGTGACACTCTTTTTAGATGGCACCCATATAATAAGCTGTAGTCTAGAATATCACAGTGGCATCTGTGGTGTGACTGGAGAGCCAGAGGCAGCTCCTTTGACCACTTCACTCCAAGAGAAACAGATGGAAGGGGAGCAGCTCAGCATCATTTCTGTGCTCATCACTTTCTTTGCTGCATGACACTTTTTGCAAGCAAGGTCGAGCCTCTCAGATGCAACCTTAAACTAACATAAATATGAATTATTGATTGTTTGTTCTGCCTGGAGGCATTAAGCCATGTTTGCATCATGATCGTGTCATTCATTGACTCTCTGCCTGATGTGATGTGATAAAATCTGAGATGACTCCCTGCTCTTTTATTCCTACTGTAGGGGGGAAGAAAAAACACAGATTAGAAGTGGTTAGCACACAGCCTTTGTACATTATTGTTAACATCAGTTCTCTGGCTAAATGGTCCAGCTGTGTGTGGTGCTGATACTGCATGTTCACAGTGTTTCACATGAACTCAACTGGATGGATCAGACTAAAGCATGAACATGTCAGGAGAGTATAGGAGCAGTGGACTGTTACACTGAAGCCTCTGATGCAGCCCTTTGTGTGTTTTGCGCATGTGAGTCTGAAGGATTCACATTTGTGGCTGATTTGTTAGTGTGCTGTCAGCGCTCGAGGCCACATAAAAAAAAAACAATTTCACACAATATCGTCATCGTCATCATCAACTAACTGCTGCTTGTGCTGCCGCAGAAGACCCTGTCACTAAGTCCTTGATCGCTGTGATGAATTGAGTTTCACTCCCTGTCTTCACTCTGTGCCTCCCAGAAAGCAAGCTTAATGCAAATAAAGCCTGTAGGTAATGTGGCCCCATCAGTGATCTGCTTTGGCGTTCTACAACACTGGTGCCATTAAAATAAATACAACACAAGTTTACGTGTCCACCACACAGACGTGGAACATGAAATGCCATGTTTAACACACACACACACACGTCATTTTCGTACCTGCAATGTGGTGACATTTTGGCACGAGCTGCAGTTTGAATAAATGGTGACACACAGAGCCACCCTGATTTCATGAAATCAATTTTATTCTATGAAAGTTCTAAAGAAAGCAGACATAAGATATTCTATGAGGCCCTGTGCTCAAGATTGAGTCATTATGTTTGATAGTAAAAGCACAATGAGCTAGCTGTTGTCAGAGGGAGCATTTGGTCTACAGCATTTCTTTGGTTATTGTTGAAGCAGCTTTTCGCCTGGCAGATCAGAGCGCTGCTCTTTGGCCTTGTGGGGCAGAAGTTCCCTGTTCTTGTTGCACCTCAAAGCCTGAGGGGAAACCAGGATAATTGGGGTCAACTGGAATCAGTTTGTTCTTCATTGGAGGTGTAAAGGACTGTTTTGTGTCTGCTCTTCAGTGTAGATGTAGTACCTGTGTCTTTGCTTTGTTCAAAACTTTTTCCATCAGAATTTCATGATATTGCTCTCTACCACTGCAGTTCAATATTATTTGACGAACTGGAAGAAATACATAGAGACGGCTTTTTATTTGCATTTCATATTCCTTCATAATGTTAACATGTACTAAGGGATGTTGAAATCTAATTGTTTAATCCTTAATTTGGGCTCATAAGCAGATATGAATACATCAGAGAGGTGTCTTTAAACAGAGATCACACATACCCACACAAACTGTTCTTGTTTTTCCCCGTCAAAACCTCACCTCTGCTCTCTTTTTCTGTTTTCTGCATTATTTACATCTAAATAAATTTTACCACAGATGAATTGCCTTTAAGGGAGTATTCCATTTTATTTGCCCTTGCTTGCCAAGCTGCCTGTCTCTTCCAGCCCTCAGGAGGTACACTGACCTTCAGCAGCGGGCCAAGTGCGTGACGTTGGGTCGACCCTGTGCCATCAATCAGCTAATGCCATGCAGACATCGTAGGTTGGTGGGCACCCCAGGAGTCAAATATCTCCAGAGAGTAAAGCAAAAATCTCAATCTAAGTGGAAGTAGATCTTTGACATTCAACAAAATGGAAAAACAGAAGCTAAAAACTACATCACTAAAAGATAAAGCTATTTTTCTCCTCTGGTTAACAGCACGATGGGTGCTATTTCACTTTACTTGTAAGCTGGAGCAAAAGAAGCAAGAGCTTAGACAAATACCCAGGAAGTCATTTCTTCCTTGAGTGGTTGTGTGGCTGAGCTCATGTTCGCTATCAATCAACTGTTTGTTCCTCAGCTCATTGTTGATTGTTGAATGAAACCGAATCTGGATTCCAGTAAATATGAGGATGCTGCTTAAAGAGGCAACAGGAGACAAAGAGGCAGCGGACATGGAGGGGTTAACAGGATTTAGATTGTTTTAAGATTTTACAGATTAAAACCTGAGGCACCAAAACCACTCTGAGGACGCCGTATCTGTACAATCTAAAAACTTAGTGAAGAGGGCAGCTGTTCACAACAAAATAGAACAGATTTGTTTGTTTGTGCCAGGTATCGATTCAGATTGAAGCTAAATTAATTTATTGCAGAGAAATATGGTGACTGAGTGGGATTTCTTTTGTTAGTCATGGTTGTGCTGAAGCATGAAAGAATGTCCAATATGAGACACGCTGAATATTCACTGAAATGATGTTGAAATTTTAAGGATAACAATTTAAGGTTTGGTCAAATGAATATAACAGCGTGTGAAACAACACCAGTCACTCCTCAAAACAGAGTGCTCAGTGCACATCATCCTCTCCTGTCAGATGAAGGTTTAATGTAGGAGCAGCCCAGAGCTGTGGCGAGACTCAGACAGCTTTGAGACACGGTGGGAAAAGGAGAAGATCAGGCTTTAGGATGGAAGCTCTTACACTCATGGTTTTAAGGAGAAAATCTCTTTGTAGAGGTTTGGTTACAGTATCATCAGGGCAGAATCTAAATATGAGCCTCACTTTGTTTTATAACTTGCTTGGGAAGCTGTTGTGAATGTATTAATTCATTATTATTATTAGATGAACGCTCACACAATGAAAGTCTGAACAGTTTTTTTGGATATTATTTAGCAAATTTTGCCATGCTGACGTTGCTACCAGTGGAAAACTTCCTATTATTATTATTATTATCACCTGAGCAGAGGATGCATGTCCTTCATGCTATATAAATCCAAGTTATTATTGTTTTGATTATGATTCTTAATTTACGTCACGGGGGACTGTAGTCATTGCCTGTTTGATTTGGCGACATTCATTATTGTGGTAACTATAATAATTACAGAATATAGATGCAATGAAAAATTCAGCCCCAGTTAAATTAAAATATCAGGTTTCATTTAATCATTTTTTCTATCCGTTAATCATGCACTCATTCATTTAAAAGGACAATTTATTGGTAATGCACTGACATTCTTATGCAATATCCCAACTCCACCAACAGAAACCCACTCATTTTTCTATAATACAGGGTGGAAGTAAAGAGAATATGTTCAGCTAAAAGCTGCAGGTGTGAGTGCTCTATTAAACGGTGTTTAATATTAATAACTGTGATCTGAAAGGGCTGCTAATACTGACGTTCCTTTCACCTAAAATCTGCACTCCACCTTGCTTGAAGCATTCAACTTAGTGTTTTATCTCACAGGTGGTTTAGTCCCAACAGCAGTGATGTCAGAGAGCTGCTGATGACATTTAGCATTTTAGAGAATATACAAACACCTCTAACGAGTTTGTTTTGGAGTTGATCATTTGTTTGGAAATTACTTTTCTATAATTTGACCCTCCAGCTAGAGCAATCTGCTGTTACTCATTTACCTGCATTATTATTACAGCACTGTGTTTCTTCAATTTTGGCAACCAGCATCTGAGGCACTAAATCACAGGTCATCCAATTTGTAACCCTCATTATCTTGGAGATGAAGCCTTGACAACTGATTGTGGCCAGAAGCAAGTGGAAATACTTTCCGACTGGATGCCGTCGACACAAATTGACACGCAGACAACGACTGAAAAGAGTGTGACCTCCAGGAATGTTCCTTCATTGATTTCTGTGTGAAACAGCGCAGGGTGAACACCCATTATGCAAAAATCAACCTGATTAATTACCTGGTTTTTAAAGGAGCAGCATTTGAAAAGTGGCAGTCTATCCAGGGACTTCTAATTAAGCCAAACAAAAGACAGATAATTTCAACAAGTTAAGGTGAAAGCATGAGGGAAAAACATAAAGATGGGATACAATGCCAGAGGTACAAGGTTTTTAAAAGGATTTGATTAGAGGGCCATGGTCAATTCAGAGTCTGTGGAAGAAAGAGGGAAACATTCAGAAACAGAAAAGGAGCAGGCAGAGTGAGAGAGAGGGACGTTTATGTAAAGAAATGACAGACAGAATGGAGATGTTTGTATGAATCTGCTAACTCTGCAGGTGCTGTGGCAGAAATAATCGTTATTTCAATGAGAGCCGATGATCACAGTGAGAGCAGGGATTCCCTAACAGCCCAGTCTGTCGCCGCCCTGGGCTACTCTGGCATTTCAATCCCACAATCATTTGATCAGCTCGTTACGTCTTTCTGTCCCTGCTGTCATCTTTCCAACCCTGTCTCTTTGTCCCTCTGTGGGCATCACACCACTCAGTTTCTCTCCCTGTGTCTTTTTCACCGTTTCTTCTTAAAGTGGTTTCTCCCATGGGTCAACTTGTCCATCAGATGATAAAATTTACTGGCGGCAGAAAAATGATGTGATAAAAAATGTTTCAACGAGCAACAGATGCTTTGCCTTTAAATTGTGTGTAATGTGCCTGTGGGGATCACTTAACTTTACATCATTAGGTCACACTTTAACTTTTCAAAATTTTACCTTGGTAAAAGTACAAAAGTATTAGAACCTAAATGTATGTAAAGAACCCCAAGAAAAAGTACTTATTAAGCAGAATGGCCCATTTCAGAGTAATTCCAATATATAAATTGAACATAATTATTTATACATAAGCATCATACTGTGTAAATCTGAAACAGACTCCAATATTTTCCTCAGAAATTTACTCATGTAGAGTAGAAGTAGCATAATAACATGATAATTGAGTAAAATATAAGCAGTTACCTTCATGATGGTACAGACTGGATCAGTTTTATGGTTGTACTTAATAAACCTGAAGCTGAGGGTATAGACACACTGAAAATAAGATGTTTGGTTCATAGACAGATTCAGGTCAACATGAAATTAATCAAAATAGACATTTTTGCATAATTATGCTGCAAGTTCATAACATCATCTGTCTGAGGAAGATTTAAGTGTCTCCTCTTCTGTTACATCCAGTCTGCACTTGTGGGAGAAATCACAACCACTTCTCTCTACTTAACAGTGTAGTCACTCATATTATTATTATTATTATTATTATTATCAATATAATCTCATATTTCATTACAGTCTTCATCCCAAATCTGACTGAATTCCCAGCCTTGAAAGCTCTCATTGCAAAGTGAAATTAAGAAAATTAATCAGACACCACCACGATTATAGGGAGCTTTTAAAATCCAGCCACAATACGGACTGTGCTCATGCTGGTAGGCATTTCCTAATTAGCATTTTCAGCTGGAACAAGTTATTACAGCAGTGTGTCCCATTCAGTACTATTTCTCTCACCCTAAAGAAGCCCATATTCTTGATGTTGAAAGTGAAAATCATGTCACAAACAATAAAGAATATGTAGATGCCACTTTAACAACCCTTAGCCCAGGACATGTGAACAATGGCAGTGATATTATGGAGACATATTCTGTGATATTATGCACTGCAGCCTGTTCATTTGTCTAGAAATGTTCTGTAAGAAGTTCCCCATTAATCTAGTAGATGATGAAATATTGGGCTGGCTGGCGCTCAGCAGGTGGAGGCAGAGCTGAGGGGGAATGTTGCAGACCTCGAAGGCGTGGACGGAGTGTGAAAGTGACAGTTCCTGTCAGAGGAACGAGAGGAGCATCCCTGCTCTGCTTTACACTTCCTCCTGTCATTATATTTCTGTTCTCATCCCTCTTCTGTCTCTCTCTCTCTCTCTCTCTCACCTTCTCTCTCTGTCACTTCTTCTCTCCATTGCTTCTTCCTCATGTATTTTCTGAGATCTGCTCCATTACTGTCATTTCCAGCATCATACTCTTATCTGTAAAAAGACAGATGAGGGGCTGAGGAGATGAAAAGAGCCAACCTCCAACACACACACACACACACACACACACACACACACACACACACACACACACACACACACACACACACTGTCCTGGCTCAAATCTCAAAAAAATATAACAAGCAAGCCCTTCCTTCCTTCTGGAGAAGCCTTCATTGCCTCCTGGGTTTTGCTGTCAGAGCAGACTCTCCTTGATGACTCCTCAGTGGTTTCCTTTAGACAGTACACTGCATGGTGATAGCTCACTTTTGACCACAGCAAGGTGAATCACATACAGCACATACTTTGGGACTTTAACGTAAACAGCCATTGGGTTGTGTGTCCGTTATCTTTTTGAGTGCCATTGACGTATTTCAATGTAATTTAAAAAGTGCCATTGATGTATTTGGATGTCTAAGTGTTTTTTTGGCAGCGAGTCACCAATCATGTTCTCCCGCAGCCTGTGAGTAATTTTGGGGCTTCTGGGATTTGTATTCAGAGTATAAAGAGACAGTATACGCCACAGAGATCAGAGCAGGAAGTAGAGACAATCGTGATTAGAGAGCAAAATAAACAGAATCTGGAGAAAAAGTAATGATTCTGGTGAAACTACCCTCTACTCCAGACAAAATAAGAAAGGAACAAGGTAAAAACAAACTTTTTTTTCATGATGAAATAGAGTCTCTTCTGTCATTTCAGCTATTCAGTGTTTTCAGAGTCATGGTACAAAATACTCTGTGGATCATGAAAGATGACTCAAAATGACAAAAAACACTAGCACAAGGCACTTTCTGTTTTAAAAAAAGGGCTGGCACAGAGTGAGTTAATTTTTGAATCATAAACCATGAATTGTTATAAAAGGTGAAGAAGAGTGATGACACACTTACTTTTAATTATAGAATTCACCCAGGCGCCACCCAGTTAAAACAGGGAAAACTTCCAAATTTGACAGTCTCTTAATCTCAGGGGTCTACAGAGTTCTAGGACATAGTGTTCAGTGATTCAAGTTCTTTTATATAGACACAAATCAAATATCCAAGCTCTTTATAAATTAAATGTTCTTCCACTACATGACTAAACTACGAACAGAAAATAACTGAATAAATGACTGAACATTGAACACAAGGAAAGAAGGATGAATTAATTAATGGCATTAATTCAATGTGACCAGGTAGACTCAGTGATTGATCTCCATCCATTTTCTTCTGCTTATCCTCACATACCTGTAGGGTCATGGGGGGGCTGGAGCCTATCCCAGCTGTCTTATGGTGAAAGGCAGGGAACACGCTGAACAAGTCATCACAGGACACGTAGAGACAGACAGCCCGTTCACACTTACGGGCAATTTAAATTAGCTAGTTAACCACCATGTTTTTGGATGGTGGGAGGAAGGCGGAGTACCCAGAGAGAACCCACGCAGACACGGGGAGGACATGCAAACTCCACACAGAAAGGCCCCGGGCCGGGATTCAAACCTGGTACCTTCTTGCTGTGAGGCGACAGTGCTAACCACTACACCACTGTGCCGCCCTTAAGATTGATCTCGGTTAACAAGATTAATAGTTGTTCTGTTGTCAACTACATTCAGCTTAGATATTGTGGAAATATTGGGCTGACATGACGCGGCATGAATCATTTTGCCCTCACCATCTCTCTTTCTCTCTCTTTTCTGTTCAGTGAGTCGCTGTGCCCTTTCTTCTCTGGTGGCTGGAGGGTTTACTGGCATCGTACCAGTCCTCTCGACAGTCTTTTCAGATGGTAGCTGGAGTCATTTCTGCAGCCTGTGTCTGGGCAGAGGAGCTGCCTCACACTTTAGTCCAGGGCAGAGGAGCAAAGCAGGAGGAGAAATAGTCTGGATGGAGGATTCAGAGTCTTTAGTCGTATTTGGAGCATGTTTGAAGGTATGGAGAGGCTGTCTCTTCATGGCCTGTGGTGGCCATCCTGATGGTATAGGAGCACTTCTCTGTCTTTGAGTCATCAACCTCCCCTCTCTCCAGTCTGTGGACCAGAGAGAGGAGAAGTGCAGAGGTGCAGTGAAGAGGAGTGCAGCACGAAGCACTGAAGCTGTCTCTCTGGTAGCACTGTTGTCTTTATCATCCTTAATAATGCACAGAGTTTGGCGACCTCAAGTCATTCCTGCAAAGCTTCATCCACCTTCAACCTGACGAAGAGAGGATCTACAAGGGGGTCTATAGGCTGCACCTATAAACTATACAAAAAGCAAAAAGGTTTTGTACTCTACATTTGGCCAATTTGGCCCCATTAAAAATATGGGAATTAGCTTTAATCAGTTCCTGGTCGCTGTGTACCGATGAATGTACAAGTAAGTCACTGGATTCCTTTGACAATGAAAAAAACAGATAATTTAAAAGTTCTACAGTTATAAGAAGTTTCTTTTTACCAAGTGGATTTAAAGTAGGTTCATTTGCAGTGATATTTGGAACGTGTAAGTCGCACCATATTTTAAAATTGATGTCACATCTGTTCAGATTCGAAAAAGGAGTCAAAATATTGATTCAAACTGGGCAATCAGGTCCTAAGTTTTTTTTTTTTGTTTTTTTTTTAAGTGTCTCACCTGCCTCTGTGAGCTCTGAATCACACTCAGTGCTGCAACTCCAACTGCTGATTGCATTGATAAACAGGCCAAATTAGCAACAAAACTAAAACAACGAACATACACCAATCAGGCATAACATTCCTACCACTGACAGGTGAAGTGAATAACACTGATTATCTCTTCATCATGGCACCTGGGAAATGAACATTTTATACTCATAGTTGATGTTAGAAGCAGGAAAAATTTCCCAGCATCAGGATTTGAGTGAGTTTGACAACATGAACCAAACAGTGATGTCTAGAGGACTGGATCAGAGCATCTCCAGACCTGCAGCTCTGGTGGTCTGTTCCTGGTCTGCAATAGTCAGGATCTATCAAAAGTGGTCCAAGGAAGGACCAGTGGTGAAATAGAGACAGGGTCATGGGAGGACAAGGATCATTGATGCAGGTGAGGAGTGAAGGCTGGTCCTGGTGGTCTGATCCAACAGACCAGAGAAGATAGAGAGGAGTCAGGATACACAGAGCAGAGCAGTTTGTTGTCTTTGGGGCTGTTTTGGCAGAAAAAGGAGAGATCACAATTTTAGGCAGGTGGTCATACAGTAATGTTATGCCTGTTCAGTGTATAACACAATAACCTTTATTGTTTTAGAACATCAGTATGCATCTGCCCCTTTCACCTTGCACAGTATCTTTATCTCATTTTCTCCCTCCATGTCCCCCTGCAATCCCTCACAGTCAGAAAAGCTCTGGTTTAAATTGATTTCTACCGGATCATTGACAGTCAAGGACACACAGTTTCTTCTTTTTAGCCATCAGTCATTTTCTGTGCAGAGTAAAAGAAAGAACCTGTCTGAATGTGCAGGTCTTAAACCCAGATTAAGGCTTACATTCTAGTAGGATTGTTGTATGAGCAGTGTAAATATTTGCTTTCTATCTATGGGTTTATTTGCACTAAATAAATTGATTAAAATTAAAAAAATTATTTAATTTTCTCACAGGTGAAACAAACCCTTCAAGGTTTCTAAGAAAACATCACGTTCTTCAAGACAACGAGCAAAACAAATTCAGATTACAGGGTGGTTTTATGGAAACAAAAATCGAAATGATATTAAAACTCATCTCAGAGAAGGTGACAGACAACAAACTAGTTGCCAAGAAGGGAAAAACGTTTATTCAAGCCTTTGTGTACTTATTCATGTTTGCAGGAAACAACAACAGTATTTATGCTTTGAATTCTCAGTGTATTTTGTGTGTGTGTGTGTGTGCATGTATTACTACGTTATGGGGACATAAATCTGTTTACACACTCACATTGTGGAGACTCATCTTCCTTCTGTGGACAAAATGCACGTCCCCGTAGTGTGAATTGTCACATTTTAGGGTGAAGACTTAGAGAAGATTTGATGTTCGTGTAAGGTTAGATTTTGGTTAGGTTTAGGAAGTACTGGTTACGGTTAGGGTCAAGAGAAGTGGCTAGGAAATGAAAGTAAGTCCCCATAACCTGAGTAATACACAACTATGTGTGTGTGTGTGTGTGTGTGTGTGTGTGCGTGCATATACTATACTGCACCCTGGCTTGATGCAGCTAAAGGCCACTTTAGCACACTGTGGATGCTGTGCAGGTATGTGTACGTTCTCCCTTGCTTTGACTGAGCAAAGATCACCAGGCTGAAATGTTTCTGCTGTTTCTGTCGACTTTGACATTTACTAAGATGAACACTGAGCATGACAACGCTGATAAATGTCAGCCTTTTGTCTCAGTCCCATGTGTCCAACATCACTGCCAGTGTGAGTGATCAGGGTGTCGCTGTGTCAGTTGTGCCACCTCCCTCCCTTCCTCTATCCTTTCCTCACTCCTAACACACTTCTCCTCATGTCAAACTTAATACACACAAGCAAAAGCACCAAGATTCAAACTGGCAGCTGTGGTTGCCAGAATATTTTCTACCGTTACGGTAAAAATGCTGCAGATTTTACTGCTAATGTTTGTGTTTATTTCCACGTTTTACTGTATAGATACAAGTGTTATCTGTCAACAAATTATTGTATTTAACTGTGATATAATCTTTTTTTTTTTTTTTTTACAAAAAAATAACTGCAACAATTATTGTTTTGGTAACAGAAACTTACTTTAATTTTATGGCGTGACAGTTTTCTACAGCACACAGAGCGCCTGTAGGTGTTTGGTGAGCTGTACACAGATTTCTTCACCGTCAATGGATGTCAGTCATTCTGTCTGCAGCTTCATTATTCATACCTGAGCTGGCTTGTCTTTATGTTTTGATAATCATCAGTTTCAAAGCAAGGGAATGTATTGAAATTTGTCAGATCAGGTCATCTTTGACCTGAAGATTCAAACATTTCAAGGCTGACTGATAAATACTCACCCTTCAGTGACTGATGATTAAAGTAAAGATTGCAGGATAATTACAGATGGCTGGGGTGAACAGAGAAGGGACATTCCACCATAAAACAACTTGATGAAATAATTAAGGTTTGACAGCACAGCGTCAACATCGATGATAAACATCCGATGTTGCTGCCAGAACTATTCTTTCCAGAGAAGCCATTTTAAAGCACTGGAGAATCATATGCCAATTTCATGAATGTTATCCTCAATATAATGAAATGTTTCCAGAACACCAGGCATTTAAGTGTGCTGTGGAAATCACTGTAATTCATATAGTACAGCATTTTGGGAGGAAGTCTTATTTGCTTTCTTCCAGAGAGTTAGATGATGAGTGAACATAGTTGCCATCAGTCATAGTGGAAAAAATACAGTAATTTCATGTAGATGAGGAGGACAGTAGGGTACACCAGAAAATTGAACTACAACACTTCATATCAGAACAACTCCTGCGCACAACAGGAAACTATATTGGATCATCCAAGGGTGAAAGTTTCTGATACAGCACAAAGAAGAGAGTGAGAGAGAGCTCACCAAATCTGATGATCTGACCCCAATGAGCCGTTAAAGTTGATGCTTTTACTCAGCAAGCTCAATGAATAGGAGCCTCGGACCTGCGGAGCATTTGCAAAGCCTGCTAGCAAATCATCTGCGCGAAGCAGCCTGACGCCTCCCTCTCCTGCTGTGGCTTGGAAACTTATCTATCTCACACCATCCTTCCTTGATTCCTCAATCCCTCTGTGTCCCTTCGGCCATGTCCTGCCAGCTTCAGACCACTGCATCTTCTAACGCACTAAAATATGTGCTTCTGACCTTTCTCAAAGTGTCTCCGGGGCTTTTATCGTGAGCACGCACCTGCAGTCTGACCAAGCCAGCCATCATTCACCTTTAATTATATTCTGCCTTCTTTAATACATCCTCTTGGACTATCCAGTGTGAATGAGTAATTAATATTAAAATATCCCTGCATATTCCATTGTATACGCCGTCAGGGTTTTTGTGCGACAAGCGAAGGTTTTATTTTTTCACCCCTTTAGCCATCTTGAGAAGGGGTGACTCTAGGGAGGCCAGAGCAAGCTGAGTGTCACTCAGCATCTCTGCTCGCCGCTGACAGTCCTGGCGCTGTGCAATCACGACACGTTGGACAAACGCCCTTCGACTGTAACTACTAACACAAACACAGACAGAGAGAGGGGATGTGACATTTATTGCACTCCACAATTCTCTCTTGCAGCACAGAGTACAGTCTGAGAAGGAAAATACTTTTCAACATGTCTCACTAATTAAGCTGATTGAATATGATTGTATTAGTTATTCAGTGTGCTGTGTGGGAAATTCAGATGAGGATATTAAATAAGTGTAGGTGTGTGACATCATTTGTTGGCTGACAGTATCATTTACTCATCTGTTTTCTTTTTTTTTAACAGGATGTGACTCAGCCTCCAGGTCATAGTTCTGTTTTCAGACTTTTAACCTTTAAACCCATCACTAGAACCAGTCACACACCCTCACCTCCAGGCTTAGTGTCTTTGGTTTCCACACATTCCCTGCAGTGTGGTCCCTTTTCAGCCCCCCAAAAAAATACAGCCTCAAATGTCATGATTTCTGTAAAACAATGAGAGAGGTATTGTATTGCTAGAAGCCAGATTGTAGTAGTTATCCCCAAGCCCTCAACAATCAACACCACACATAAGCACACATTAGTTATCAAGGCAGCAGCGCTGTGCCGTGCGCTGCGGGTCCAATAATGAATGAAATAAAGTGACATAATCAAATCAAGAACGTATCCTCAGTCAGTGCCCCCCCCCTCCACAGTGACCCATCCCTCTAATCGAATCGCAGTAGCGCTTTATTAAATCACAGATACAAGGCCGTCTTTATTTTAATCCAGCCGTGCCAGAGGAGTTCAATTTGATTTGCTTGAACATTTTTTTTCAGTGTGGAGCGAGAGAGGGAAACTTAAGCAAAACGTGTGCTGCACTTTATTCCTCCCAGCAGTTTTCACTGCCTAAGTTGTGGATTTGTGAACCTGCTGTGACTCTCATCCACCAATCATTAGACATTTCTCATTTTCTGGTTAAAAGATTGTGACAGCACATTTCTCAGATGTGTTTCTGTCCCACTTTTCCCGGGGTTGTTATGGGAACACTTCTAGTGCCCACTTGAAGGAATAGTACAACATTTTGGGGACTATACTTATTACCTGCGGCAAGGAGGTTGTTTTCACCAGGATTTGTTGTTTTTTTGGTTTGCAAAATAACTCAAAAGTCATGGATGGATTTTGATGAAATTTTCAGGATTGGTCAGAAGTGGCCTAACTTAAAACTGATTCATTTTTGGTGGTGATCAGATCCAATTGAAGGTCACCAAGTTCCATATTCTGAACTCTCCAGGGTCAGGTTTCAGCCAATCCTCACCTAATTTGGTATATAAACTAATATAGGAATCCAGAAGTCACCAATTCAGTTTGGTCAAGATCAGTAAAAGGTCAAGGTCACCAAGGCCAAATATGCATTTTTAACCATAAGTTCATGTAGGAAGGAGCTAGAGCAATGCAACTGGTCTCAAAATAATTGGAAAAGAATTCAAGAATTCACTCAAATTGTATTTGCAAAGTTTTACGGGTATTTTGCTCTTTTTTAAAATTCAAATTCAAATGTGACAAAAAAAGTTCATGATATTAATGTGAATACAATGTTAAATGTGGGTTTCAAGGTGCGTCAAAATCAACACATTCACTGTTAGGCGTTGTGGGCTTGCAGGAGTCTACACTGTCTCAGAATGCTGCCACGGTGGAGGTCTGCACTCTCTGAGTGCTTTTCTAGTTTGCTTCTTGTTAGGTAAGAAGATTAATGCCACTTTCCACTAAACAGACATAATGTGTTAATGAGCTTTAGAGGAGCTCCTATAGGCAGGTTTAGAGACTAGCCAGACTAGCTGTTTGCATGTGTTTCCAGTAAGCTAAACTAGCCTGTTATTATATTGAACAGACAGCTAAGAGATCAGAATTGATTCCACCACCTCACAAGAAATAGACCAGGTGAATTTGTCAAACTAATCCTTAATTTGTACATTTTTCTCATATTGACAATATTTTTCCACTTTTTTTGCCAAACCTGCAAACATTAATACATGCACTGTGCTTTATAGTATAGCTTTGAATATCCATATTTTGCTACAGTGCTCTTCACCAGTTTAAAAATAGAAAAGTACAAAAAACAAACTTCACAGACTGAGACCAAACACTTTTATAAAGCACATCAATTACTGAACAGCGTAAAAGTACAAGTGTGACAGCAACAAACAAAGGCCTCTGCTCAGACTCAGAGAGAGGTGTTAAGCGGTCATCCTCCAAGTGTTTTGTTGCTTATTTGTCCACGTACAGTCTGCCACACACTACTGGGACAAAACCCAGCCAGGGATGAGAGAGCCAGCAATAGCCTGCTCCAACATTATCTCTCTTCGTATCTCTTATTATTTCTTCTTGAATCTCTCCTCCTTGCATTTCTACCAGTTCAGATATTGATATAAAATGAGAAGCTCAAGCTCAACATTTACCACTGACCATTTAGCTTTATTGACCACCCCAATCCTCCAGTTGGATTTGATGGCGTGTACGAGGAGGAATGGGAATTTACCAGTGGTAAATGAAGCAGAAGATGCACTGAACAGAGAAGGATGGGAATTTCCCTCCGGGCTCTATACATCCTCTCATCCTAATAGCTTGGAAATCTCCTAATTCACTTTTTCAATAGCTCCCTGCTACATGATTATATGACTGGAGTAATAAGCAGGGAGTGACATGAGAGGACCATCAGACTGAGAGAAAGGCAGTGATTATTTTTTTCATTATTTGAAAGTCTGTCCCTCATCTGACAGATGGTCACCTCCAATTCCTTTCCACTCAGTCCCTCACTGAACACATTCAGCTCACCCACTAGATTGCCAAATGTGCGCCTCATGGGAGTGAAAATTCCATCAAATGTGAATGGACACAATGCCCTGCATCCTTTTGAATGTGTCCCTGGGTTGCATCAGGCTCATACCTGTGAGCAGCGTCGGTGGAAAAGTGCAATAAGGTGAGGAAAACAGCTTAACCTAGCCACTTAGGAGGGACAAGGCTTGCCCCGAGCTAACTCTCAGACATCCGAGCAGACCTCTTACCCTGTGTGGGGCTATGCTCCTCTCTGTCGATGGACATTGCAAAGCTCTCAAATGTTTTCCATTTCCCTTGATACGTGATGGCCACATGCTCTGTCTGATAATGTACCGTCAGAGCAGCTCTGTGGCCTCCTGCACCTGCAGATAAACACTGTGTGACTGTGCTTTAATAGAGGCTCTCAGACACTGCTAACAGATATGAATGCAATCAGTACTGATGCAAACTGAGCTTTCTTTGGATCTGTGACAGGCTGATGCATGACAACACACACACACAAAACGTTGTGTGAAAATGGGAGCTTGCCTGAAGTTAATCCAACTAATCAATTCCCCTCTTCTGTATGCGTCATTGCTTCTCAGCATATCTTAACTAATTAAGAAGGAATTTCCTGACGTTTTTCTTTTAACATCCTGTCGCGGTGGCACAGCGGAAGAGATGTATTCCCAAGGCCATAGCCACAGATTCTACCAACGGTGCATTGTAAATCAAGAGCTTTCAAATCAGCTGCTCGTGATGCTGTCGTGTGGTAAATCTCCCGAGCATCTCAGCAATTCAGTTTTATTTCTTTGGCTGTGGCTTTAGAATATGCACCTAGCAGAGATAGATAGGAATTGGTGATGAGAAATTGGCCCAATTGCAGAGCTTTAATGAAGAGGAACGGGGCAGAGGCAAAGAGCTAAAACGTTCCTGAGTTAGAAAAAGGTCAGATGTGAAGATTTAAAGCTTAGACTTAAGTGCAGTTATGGTGCGCTTTTTATGGAAATTGATGTGAACGTACTATATGTGGCCAGGGATCATTAGTGACCCCTACAATTTGCAGAAAAATGAAGCTTCCTAAACACATTAAATCTCTTAAATCTTTGAATAATGTGGTGCCATTGGCGGTTTTCTTCACAGCTTCACATACGCACCTTAAAACACATTGGGTTGTCAGTTAATCTATAATGTTTAGGCCCCTATAGAAGCTATTGTGCCTTTGCTCAGTAATGTCTCTACACAGAAGCAGATAAAATAGAGTAAGGTGCTCCCCAGGCAGCCAGCAGGCGGTGCTGAGTTCAGGGCTTTTTGTTTATGGGCACTTAGAGAGCTCATTTATTCTGGCCAAAGATCACGTTAGAGAGCCTTGGGTCTCCAGGGAGTCCTGAAGAGAGTCTGGCTTTGTAGAAAAACAATGCTGATTTTTTAATACACTCCTCTATGTGCATTTGAAGAGAGACTTGTCAACACTATATCTTTACTTCCTTATATTTGTCTCTTCTCTATAGCTCCTGTTCTCATGGTCGTTTACACAAAGTGATGAGAGGGTTTGGAAACAAACTTAGACAAAAGTTGTATGAAATGGTGTTGACATGAAGTCGGCTGCTATGCAGCCTGCTATTTCTCCAGTTAGTTTCTACTATAATGCAGCTCAGCATCACCTTCCACCCTCGCCGTCTCTCTCTTTGAATCAATGTGATTACAATTACCTCCCAGTAGGATAAATTGGATGACATGCAGTGTATGTCATTATCTCTCCAAGCTCTGACATTAGCTCCTCTAATGTGACTGTAATCCACGTTGTCCTTCCTTCCTTGCTCAGCGTCCGTCAACAGCCCGTGGATGATGCACTCCCTGCTGCTTTCATGTCAGCCTGTAAATTACAATAAAAGTAAAATTATTTTCCACACAGGCCAGGGTCTTCTATCTGTGGAATCATAGAGGAAAGCCTTGATTAATTCCAACTTTGTTTGACGTTTGGAGCCTGAGGCTCTCAAAGTGGGCCTACACCATATTGGAGTCTTTCTTTTAATAAAATGCATGGTTGGAAAAGATAAGAAGAGACAAAATATCTCAAGCCAAGGGAAATGCTTTGAGGGTGATATTGATTTTTTGGAGGAGATTGGTTAAAAATCCTGGAATTGTAGGAAAAATTTTATTACATGTCCAACAGGTATTTGAATTTTCTTATGAACATGATTATCTCCAGCAAACATGGCGATGGAGGAAATATCGGACAATGGAGAGCCATAGTGTGATTTGACACATGCCATAATAAAATATTTCCCTACACTAATTTAAATATTTTTTTACCATGACCTGCAGTGACAAGTTGTGAATCACCACTGAGGAAGAAATCAGAATTAGCACACGATGATGGACCCTCCTGTTACCAGTTAAAACCATTATATAGAGAGTCACTATTGCTGAATAATAAGCAAAAAATGCTAGAATGTTATAGTTCCCACTACAGCAAATTTGTGCATGCTATGTGTGCATTCCAATGTGAAAGATAAATTTTATCTATGTAGGTACCTTGGGGGAGTGTGTGCCTCAAACTCATTAAGATGTCAGGCGTTGGATGCATGATAGCATGATAAGCCTTGCAGAGTGACAGATAGATCACTGCTGTAGTTAATGACCTTAGCTGTATGTGTGTGTGTGTGTGTGTGTGTGTGTGTGTGACTTTATAGCTTTGGTTTTTTTATCCCTGTGGATTAAAATATCATCCCCCGTCACTGACGTCTCAACTAGCCGAAGAAAGGACAAGCTGGCAAAATGGGAGTAATTCATGGAGCATCCTGTGTGTGTGTGTGTGTGTGTGTGTGTGTGTGTGTGTCATTAGCAGTGTAATTTGTTGTGCTGCACATACCGTAAATGTAGTATGAATCATGCACACAGGTTCAGCAAGGTGTAAAATGAGCTAAAACTGATTAGGCTGCTCTCTCACAAAAACATCATGAAACAGTTATCAGCAGACCAACAAATAGACAGTGTGTAATGCAGCGGGTGGCTTTCTGAGAGATTAAAAACAGTTCCTGTCCCTGTCTTACAGGGACAATAAGACAATTTGTTCTACATGAATCCATTTTAATCCACAAAAGGTTTGCAGAAGAATACATGGGCCTTTTATCCAATGGCCTCCTTCATGTTTCAGCAGTAACACTTGTGCCGCTGGCCCCTGAGCAGCTCTGCTGGAGCAGATGCATGATAAATGCCTTGCTGATGGGCATGTAGTTGCTGGGGAAAGCATCACCCAATCTCTATTTCCACCTAGAGTGTAGCAGCTCATCTGGAGAATGAACTGTTCTACCTAAGAATCCTTCCACACCTGGTATTACTTTAATCTATATAGCCCTTTTCAACCCTGTATCCATTAGCCTGGCTATCGTGACTACAAAGTTCTGTGAGCGTAGTCTGGCCAAGCGGCCTTGTAAACGGAGTTCTCAGAGGGCGGGCTTAACCCGCGTCTATCAAAAGCCTCTGTGTGCTACTGGACGAAGGTTCAACCAATCAGACCACTCTTTCCTCTGATGTATGCGTAGCAACGGAAACTGGTTGATCCAAAGAACGAGTGCGTCATTGCCTTAAACATGTTTGAAATGCTAAATTTTAACTGGTCCCCAGTTCTAGGTGAATCTGAAATCGAAGAGAACAGCAGCTTGGCCAGACTGACTTGGTTACGAAAGTTTGTGCAGCGTCACAGGAAGTATGGGCGGGCCCAGGCTATGTATCCATGACTTAAAGCTTACTGTTTTTTACGGACAGTAAAAAAAAAGTTAAGGCCTGTATGTTAGTATGACGGCTATAAAGTGGGAACCACAGCTCTGGCACATGCCAGGGATTGTAGTTATTTACTATTGAGAGGTCTTATGTAATTGTTCAAGGCATCCCTGAGTGTGCAGCAGTGCTTCTGATTTAGTTCTTCAGAATGAGCCGTCACAGTTCTGTTATAGCACTGGTAATAGATTCCCCTATTTTAAGAACCAATTTCCCCAAAGACAGTAACAGTTTTACAATTTGTTGCAAGGAGACACTATTCCAGCAACACAGGAGTGGGAAATATTTCTGCAGTGTTTAGTGTTTTAACTATTCTACGGTCCTGGGAGTACAGTACAGTACAGTCTCACAACCCTGACTGTGGATCAGAGCAGCCTTGTGAATTATATTAGAAAGTGGCAAGAAAAAGACTTTGTTGTGACGACAGAGAACAAGGTCGTGTCTGACAGATCACTGGGTGGCCACGGATGGCTGGAGAAAGCAGGAGCATGCTAATTTGTTCCCACTCAGTAAGAGTGAAACAGCAGAGCTCCTCAGCGTAGGTGATCTTGGATGAAGTCGCCCGGCTTACGCGGATTCTGATATGTTTATCCTTGTGGAACAAACAGCTTCCTATTTCAGAGTGTGATGTCTCAGAATGTAAATGGCATCTTGCTCTGCATAAAACCATACCAAATGCCTAAGAATGAGTAACTGATCAGTGTACATTTGTTCTTTGCCACAGATTTACCGAGTTTCTGGAGCCCTTTGAGAGAGTGATTCAACCGGAGGAGTTTTGGCTCTACAAGAATCCTCTAGTGGAGTCAGACCACATTCCCAAGAGGGTCATGTTCGTAAGTACCTGCTTTCTATTCATGTGTTCCTCCTATCACAGACTGATTGCCACTAAATACTCAGCCATTATGGCGGTCTAAATGAAACGCATTCCTCTCCTTAATTCTAAATAATCTCTGTGGTGCAGAAATCTTTCATTTAGGACGATCAACACTGCAAAGCTTTTTCTTTCACTCTGGAGTTGAGGCCTGAATTGCATTGATAGATTCAAGAGGAGCTTCCTGGAACTGTGTCAATTAGCGCTTCAACTGTAAATACAATCTTCTCTCGGACGGAAGTAGGTGATGGAAGGTTAAGATGAATTTCTAACCAATACACCATGGAATGAAAGCATCTTTCCTCTGACTCATGATGTAAATTCTAAGCAAAATAACCTAAATAATCTCTTGGCAAACACATTTGGCTTCAATGCACTTGAAATGCAGCATACTGGGCATTAGAGCTCAGTCCAATATTGTGAGTCATACATTGTTTTCAGACACATGATTACTGTTCTCTCAGAGTGATTGTGGTGAATTATGACAACTCCCGATGCCAAAACAAACAAGCTTTGTTAAACCTGAGAATACTGACAGCTATTTCCATCTGCTGCCAACATCTAATGACAGGGAGACCATTTTAAGAAGAGAATTTCTGAGTCTATATGGAAATAGCTTGGTAGAATGTGTAATTTTTTCCATGAATTTGATGAAAAGATTCATATCACATTAAGTATGATGATAACTGGGAGGATATCAGCTTAACTTAGCATAGCTTAGCATAAAGACTGGAAGCAGGAAGAACAGCTTAGCCTTGCTCTGTAGTATGTTTGAGAGGGGGAGCTGACTAATGCACAATTTCACAGTTATCACCATCATCTGAAGCATTTTTTACAATTTTTTTCCTGTCAAATGTACATTCAACGGCATGCTTTTTTAATGATAAACCACAGAATAATAATTAACGTTAATATTCAGGAGAAACAGTTCCTACATTTTATTGCTAAAAACAAAAAAACAAACAAACAAAAAACGGCAGAGAGACACTGGGACTTTGTGCTGTTTTGTTGTAACTGTGAGGTTACCATGCAACCAGCAGGGACCCCAGGACAAAAACAAATGATATAACAGCTGCAACGGCTCTGCAACTTTAGAAAGAATAGGGATCATCTAAACAGCAAGATCTAGGCACTGTCTGCAGAATGTGCTCGGCACGTAGTCCTGATGGTGATGCTGATTGCATTATGCGCCCTGCTCTCTGAACGTTTTTCACATGGTTCTCAAGGCTGCTGCCCTCAGGTTGCAGGGTTTGCATGGAGTTGTGAACTGAAGGTGAATACAGTTCATCGTTCACCTGACAGGCTGGAATGTTTCATTCATCTTTGTAAGCATGCACTTTTCAAAAGACAAAGGTAGTCAGTGTTGGATCAAAATATTAAACTTAGCAGTCAATGACTTCACTGGCCAGTACTTGTCTAAGTCACTGCTTTGTGAAGTGACAGCACTTCACTGACTGACGCTGAGTTTTATTCCCTCACATGCATCAATCATCTCATTATGTGCAGTAACAGCTGGAGAGGTGGTGAGCGCCAACTGTCAGTCAGAATTCAAGCTAGAAACAGCCACACAAATAACTGAATTCCCATTATAAACCAATGACTCAAACATAATATCAAGAAAACACACAAATGCCCTATTATATTTTCTCCACCACTTGTCTGTGGATAAACCCTTGATTTTATCCCCAATTAATTTTCATCATGCTTTATAAAAATGTTGACAGTTGATATTAACTTCATTGTCCATGGATCTTTGCTAGTGGAAGGTCAGTACATATTTAGCCTCCCCATCCACCACATGCCTCTTGTAGGGAAATCAGTCACGTTTCTTCAGTGTCACTGAGCTGACAATGGCCCTGAAGGTGTGGAGAATTTATCTGGTCATTAAAATAGTCTGGAGAAGGGATTTACATGAAGCTACCTTATGACTCACTGTGACCTTCATTAAGATATATACTGTATTAGTGCGCAGCCACAAGATTCGCTCTCTCATTATGGGAAAGGCAGGAAACTTCTCCGTTTGTATTTTTGGACTCAGTGATCTCAGAGAACAAAGAATACTTCTGATCAGTGCAGCCAAAGGTTGCATCAGTGCAAACAGACTAATATTGTCACATACAGGCCCCGAATCAGTGCCTGGAATCAAAGCTCATGTTGAAGGAAATCTTTGCTGTTCCCATTTTCTGCAAGGTTAAATATACTGTAATTCCAACAATGGGAATCTCCCAGAGAGCTGCAAATGTCAGTCCACCCTCCAGGCAGAATTAACTGGGTTACAGTTATTCACTGTCCAAGAGAAATATGACCTGTGATTTTTTTTTTCTTATTTGATCAAGGCTATCACTTAAACAGATGCACATACTGTACAGTATCTAGTCTTCATAGTGCTAAAGGGGACGTATCATGCTCATTTTCAGACTCATACTTGGGTTTATAGTATATTGTTTATAGTGTATTTTTATCATACTCTCTGTCTGGGCTTCACACAACAAACTGAATATGAGCACAAGCACTGAAAAAAGTTTTTTATAATGCATCCAGTTTTCAGCTCTTTTTAACCTTATGTTAACCTCTTCCCTTTACTTTCTTTTACTCTTCTTTCGAAGAGATTGTGTGTTTTATATATCCTATGGATGTTTTGTTTAACAAAAAAAAAAATTAAATTTCCCTGAGGGAGTCATCCCAAAGGGATCGATAAAGTTAAGTCTAAGTCTAAGTCCCCTTTCAGTGAACATTACAGAGCATCTAGAAATGTTAAACAAAAAAGTTATTATTAACATTATTTAAAAGTAATGCCACAATGCAACTCCTTATTAATTAAAATACATGAATGCTCATTTTTAATAAATTGGCACAAAATATTATGGGATAGTATAATTTACACTGTCAAATTTGTCAAATTATTTCCATGGTAACTCGAGCCTTAATAAGTGCAGCTGCTTTCCCATCTACATCTGACTCTTCCCATCTTTGAAATGTGTTACACTCACAGGAGTACCAGGGTGTAATTTTAGGTTATGGAGAGCCTCTTTAAGTGAGAATGTGTTGGAAATCCTGTCAGGAATTGTAAATCTAAAGATAGCTGATGCACCCTGCATATTGACTGGATTCCCTCACAGTGATGAAGTGATGGAAGCATCTGTGACTGAAAGGCCACTGATACCACCACAGCTTGGTTGCTCCAATCCAGTTTTACCAGGAAACATTTTAGCCCAAACACTATTTGAATGTGGTTCCCTACAGGCTCTATTCATTTTACCAACCACACTGTGCTTTATGGAACAAGATTCTAATGTGTTTCCATCTGCGTGTGCAACCACACTGTATTACAACATAATATACTGTGATAGTGAATGTTTGCATGGCAGTTTTGCACCGAGTGTAAAACCCAGTTTTGGCACCACAATGGTCATAGCTGTAGTATGACTCTGCTGTTCAAAGGTTTGGAATCTCCTGCCACTAAAGCTTGATTGGGTAAAGTTAATATAGTCAGTGTGGTCGATATTTTCATGAAGGGTTTAGCAAAAACTATAGTCCAACCAAAGGTAGGCAAAGGTACATCTGAGCATTATTTCAATAAGAATAGAAGAAACCAGCAGTCATTGATGAAATAAGGAGGCTTAGTCCACAATAATGTCTGTAACAAACTGAAATTAAAAGGTACGCTGCTTTAAGCTGTTCTTCAGACTTCACAATAGAAAGAGAAGTCAGAAGTTAGTCCAGTGACATAGATATATTCTGGTTGATTTAATCTCTAATTCAGATTTTAACTGTTTGTGCACTTGAAACCAAGTGTGAATCCAGCCACTTCAAAGAGGATGACTTTAAAATTTGCAGGAGTTAAACAGATGTAGACATGGCTGAACTGATAAACAGCACTCCAGGGAAATTTGGTTATGTGCTGTAATAATGGAACTGAAACTCTGCTGTTTGTTTTTACAAGCTCTTTTGCTTAAGGCAAAGAAAATATATTGAATTTCGGCTGAAACGTAATTAATCTGTTCTGAGGCATGAATAATTACAGAGGTGCTGAGGAGGCCCAAATCTCTCGTCGAATGAGGGGCAAAATTCTTCTCAGTGCAGGAGAAAAGAGACCCCTCTGAACAATAAAGAAGCTTGTTTAGCCCTTCACTTTGCCTTGTTAAAATTATCTCTGAATAATTGATAGGTCCATGTCATTCCCAGAGGCAAGAGTCATTTAACGATTAACCTGCCAATAGAGCACCTCTGCACATCTCCAGTGTCACAATAACTGTACAGCTTTTGTCTTTATTTCCTCACAGGCGATTTCATTCCTTACTCCACTAGCGGTGATATTTGTGGTGAAGATAATTCAAAGGACGGACAAGACAGAGCTCAAAGAGGCATGTTTAGGTATGTGGAGACACTTACTTGAAATGTCACAAATGTGAATTTTTCACAATCTTACGAGAGGTCTTAAAAGGACAGCATCTACAGTATATAATTGCTGCACATATTGCATTTGTTGGAGGTTATTTAATATTTAAAAAACCCTGTTACTTTGTGATTCATCATGTTAAAGTCAATATGGTCCAACGCAAGTTCATTTTAATCATAGAATTCATTCTTTATATTTTTTTTATTGCTTATTCTATTATTTCATTAGTGTTGTTTATAGTTTGTTTCTTACTATAACTTATTCTCACTGCTGTAGGGAGTGAATTTCCTCTAATGGGGGATGAATAAAAAATATATATTCTATTCTACAAGTATTTACAGAAAATTAAACCTCTATCTGTTTGATTCCTAAAGCATCTGGGTATTTTTCTCCCACTGATTTCTTTCCTCATTTTTGCCATTTTGCCCCAGGGCAGAGAGGAAATCAGAGGGCACCAGAGGACATTAATTAAGAAAGTGTAACACAAATCCAATTCAAGCCACATAGAGATGAATCTGGTGGAGAGAGGGTGGCTCAGTGCATCAGTGTGGAGATTACAGGGCTCTGTAGAATTTAACAGGCCTGTTACTGTCTGCAGAGAAACGCTTCTACAAGGCTTTATAGTCGTACAAAACAACATTCCTCAGAAGAACAAAGAATAAAAGGGAGCCCATTATTCTGACAAGTTTCTACATGATCATAGTTTGGAACATAGCTTTGAATCATTGTTACCTCTGGACCTAATGAGAGACACATCACAAAAGCAGTTGAGCGTGCTGGCTGCACAGTTAAAAAAAAAGTTGCTTATTTTTAACTTCCTACAGACCTATTTATATTTTCATCTTCAGCTCAAATCACAGAAAAGTAGCTATCCTTATATTCCTGCAAATGTGTTCAGTTCAAATTTGCCCCTGAGGGACCTCTAATTCTGAATTCACAAATTAAAATTTCAAACAGACGTATCTGAGCTGGAGTTTTAGTTAGGGTTTCACCACTGTAATACCAATGGGACTTGCTCATATTTTGCATGTATTGCCTGAAACAGTGCCCTCTGCTCTCATCATCCACACTTCTTTATTTTGCTTTGGCGTAATAAAGAACACAACGTTCCCCATGTAGAGCCGTCTAATAAGCCTTTATTGTTCCTAAACTCATGCAGGTTAATTGTGTGATTATCTATCATCAGTCAAGATTTAATAGAGCCATTTGGGAAGTTATTATATTTTACTGAAAGACTACACTCTGTGAATGGTACATTCTGCAGTGATTATTTTTATTTATTTATTTACCTATTATTTTTTTTTTGGTTACAAAGCATGCATGATGTTATTCATCATCTGAATGATAGAGCTTATAGCACACAAAGGCATTATTGTTGTTTGATGTGTGTAGAGGGAGTAATCTTCCATCTCATGAAACAATGAGATGATTTTCAATAGTAGGAGTTTATTCATATTATTCATATTTGGTCTAATATGTCAAAACAACCAGAGCTTTGATACTGAATATCAAAAATCAGGAAGAGTTTTTTTTTGGATGTCAGTCTCAGTGGCAAATCAGGTTGTCTTATGAGCTGAATGAATACAGCAAAAGTCCATTATGACTTTTGCAAACGTTCCTCATGCCTTTTGCTGTATTCATACAGTGGGTCTCTAATTTCATGACACCTTGTTTATCACAATTGCAAACTAGTAAAATATATTTGATGGGAGATGCACTCAAAGAAATCATTTGAAAAAAATTGGAAAGTTATTTCCACCAAATTATAATATGCTAATTTAGCAAGCGATGCAAATGCTAAGTAGCTAACCATAGCAACTAATGGTGCTATGGTTAGCTGCTAATGTTGCGATGATTAGTGTGCACACTAGCAAAACATTCGGTGACATAATTAATAGAGCGGACAATAACAAGTTTTGTGACATTTCTGTGCAGTTGTTTATTTTTACGTCAAAGTTATTTTAAGTCAACTAAAGGACTTAGCTTATCGTCTTCCACAGCGAACATTTCCAACTCTCAGCATGTGTTGTTTTTAACTGTGTGCTGAACTTCCTGAAGTAAAGTCTCTAAAACTCCTGGCTCACACACTACTGCCACCTTCTGCTCTGGAGTTGTACATGCAATTAGCTATCTTGCCCAAAATGCATTGGGTTCTCTCAACATAAATTAATTAACACAATGTTAAGTTATTGCATATCATGCTAAAATAATATTACACTATACTTACCTTACCTTTACCTGAGTGGGAGTTTATGCAAGTTAGTCTATGGCCCAGATTGTGGTTCTTATCAGTAGCCTCACTGCTGTAAATCGGTGCTGTCCGTGGTGCTGAAGCAGCAGATGGACTTGTGATTGCAGTTAGCTTTCTACAGTAACACATTTGCCTACTGGGGATGAGTGGATATGAATGTGAGCAATGTTGGTGACAAGAGACACAGCCACGCTCCTAATGGAGCACAGACCAATTTAGCATAATGACTTCCACTGGTGGAATTCATTATTAGGAGGAGGAATGTGGTATCAGTGAGTGCTCTTCAAGGAAGGCCATTCACATCAATTCCTCTCATATATGTTAAAAATAGCAAATGAACAGAAGGACCTACAGAACACAAAGTACGCCAAAAGCTCTGAGGGTGAATTTGAACAGTGAGGCCACTCCAGCTAACTGAGCAGATACTCGGCTTCTTTGGTGCTGGGAGTTGAACAAACAGGCTTAAGTGCAAACAAAATGGCCTGCTAAAACTGTGTTAGTGCTACTGTTGGCTTTGAGCCAGCAACATGTTAATGAACTCCTTAATGACTATCAGCAAACTCCCCAAGGCTGGACTAAATGTGAGCTGGACCAATAGTGTTAAACATTAAGTGCCATGCCTCTTCATATCGAGAAGGATGTGACAAAGTGAATGCATCACAATTTAATCCCCCATTTTTTAACTGGTCCAATGGAACGTTTCTTTTTGGGCTTTTATCCGATCTGTAGAGTTTGCCCGACTCAACAAGCTGTTAAATAACACTGACACTGTGCTCCAATCAGCAGCTCAGGCAGATAATATGGCCTGAGCTGAGTACTGAGCTGTGGGGTGCATTCAATTGACCTGCAGACTACTGGGATTAACCTGCGAGGGCAAGAACTTTGGCTAACGATGAGCCCCAGTGGTTTGCCTCACAGCTAATTAAATGAGCGTACAGTACAGTGCCTGTTGCCTATCTGTCAACCAACTGCAGTTTTCCTGTTTCCCATTACAAAGCTGAAGCATTCTAAATAAGGACAATCATTTTTCCACCAACGCTGTAGGGATACCTTTTCACCCAGTGTGTTATCCAAAATTAAACTATACAGAGTGCACAGTTTCCCTTTATTTATTTATTTTTTATAATCTCAACCACTAACATATGAATTGCTATGATATGTGATCCAGACATGCATGGATGGATTGACTTATCCACTTGGTTAACGACCAAATAACTACTATTCCCATCTTCTTTAGATTGTGCTAAATTTTAAGGGCAACTATAAGCATGCTAACACTGGCATATATAGTAAGAGAATACTCCCTCCTAGTCATACTGTAGCCAGCTGAATAATTCACATTCAACTGCAGTATGACAAGCGGGAAATAGAGCTGAAAATGTGATTCACCATGGGAGTATAACGTAATGTCAGTTCCATTTCATATGGCTGTGCTCAGGATGTGATTCTGAAAGAATCTGTGTGAAATATTCTCATTAATATATGTATTTATCTATTTCTATGTGTTTGTTTACTATGAAGCTTGCACTGTATTAAACGCTGCTTGCCAGGGTTGCTGCTTCGCACATAAATTTTGACAACCATCTGTCCAGCTGCAAGGGAAATTCCCATGAACCTAATTGGCTGTTTTATTTGTACATTATGTCAGAAGAGTGGGCAACCTGCTAGAAGCTGTATTTCACTGATAGTAAAATCTGTTGTTTTACTACACCCTAACTATTTCCACTAATACTACTTACATTGAAAATGCTGTGTCAGCCTCTTATGTATCACCTTATTTGACTGTGTGTGTGTGTGTTCGTCAATCTTCCTTCTCCAGCTGTGTCCTTGGCCCTCGCCCTGAATGGAGTCTTCACAAATACTATCAAGCTGATTGTTGGCAGGTATGCTTCACAAACAGAGGCATTTTACAGTCTGTGAGTGATGCTACATGTTCAGCTGTTACCTCTGAAGATCACATTTTTCAGCTTTGACTCACTAGATTCATGGGTAACAAAGTGTTTGGACACATACTGTAGATGGAATTCTCTGTATGGATGCCACCAAAATCTTTGGGGTTATTTTTTGATTTTCAGACCCAGGCCTGATTATTTCCAGCGTTGCTTCCCAGATGGGCAAGTAAACGAGAAGATGCTGTGTACTGGGGAGCCAGATCTAGTCTCCGAGGGACGCAAGAGCTTCCCCAGCAGCCATTCCTCCTGTGAGTGCCAATTTTCAGTCTGAGCAGATCATCGCCGCCAGCATTAGCAACACAGTGTGAAAAATAGGAACATAAGAGCTCAACTCAACATGTTGACTCATTAAAACTGCATGCAACTGTACAATAATTTCATTAGTCTGAGCAACATTTCACCAAGTAGAAAATGCCCGTGTGTGCTGACTTCATGTGCACAAGGTGTTTACTTCACATTTCAAAGTGATAATCTTGTTGCTGCCTCTCTTTAAAACTAATTATAGAATGCAGCATGGAGTTATCATTCAATTTACACATCCCACAGCAGCTTGTTGAGATGCTTGTGGGTTTGGTTGATTGAGTCAAGCACATTCAGTCTTGCTCACTTGGTGCATGCATGAGTCCTGAATGCACACTTACTGTTTCAGCCTCATTAGACTTCCTGCTATGTTCAGCTGCAGACCATTATGGACTTATTGTTTTTGAACATATTGCCTTCCAAGCTGTTTTCGCTCTAGCAGCATGTTAAATAATTCACATGTTTTTCTGTTGGCCAGCAGATGAATGTTAAGTGGTGTGCGTGGAGTTTTTGCTGTGAACGGCCACACAGGTGTTGAAGAGCTTGTTCAGTATTATTTGGTGCACCAGGCATGTAAAGAATGCATTTAACAACATACATCTTTGTTAAAGCATACTTAGGCTTTGGAGTTTCTTTTCTGTCTCGCTCTTGCAGTAAACAGTAAAATGCTTTCTCTGGAATTACACAGAGCCTCCTGCTATCTGTTATGCAAAAGACAACATATATCTTTATATCCTCCAGTTAGCTGTGCCAGACTACTACACTCTTGATATTTATGTTGTTTGCTTTTGTTCAAAATCCTTATTGCATTTCCTCTCCGGATGCACATTCACGTTTAACAATGTAATTATGCAGTGCTGCAGAATGTGGTGATTGACAAAGTGTTGCATCCATCTCAAGCATTTATTCTCGCGAGTTGAATCGAAGTGAAAATCCTTGGCAATTTTTTTTTTTTTCATTAGGGCTATTGAATAAAATCAGATTAATCACACATTGTTGTGGATTAATTTCGATTAATCACAATTAAATATAATTAATTTTTAATCTATATTTATCACATTTCATTTCGCATGAGCAAACAGACTCAAGAAAGAAGAGAATATGTCTGCACTGAGCATGTTTATTAAACACCTTCAACAGTCATTGCTGCTGTGCAATATAATTTATTTATTCTGTACATAGTCTAACATCCAATGCAATACATTTGTACATTTCCTGTTTATATTTTCAGTTTATAAAGTCATATTCATATTTGTATATAAGGCAATTTTATTTTGTATTTACCCTCTAAGCTTTATATACTTAGTTTTTATACTTATTTCTTATTTTTATGCTTATTTTATTCTTGTACACTGCAAAGGTACAAGAATGGTAATAATGGTAGTAATGTAATAATGGTATAATGACAATAAAGGGCTTTCTATTCCTCTATTTTCAACAACACAACTTGAAACACTTTAACAACACTTAATCTCTTTGCTTTAAACAATCATATATCCACATTTCAACCAATGTGCTCAGGAAGCCTCGATCGGCAGCACATGAACATCAGAGCAGTCACAGTGAACAATGAGGGGGATTGTTGGCGTTTATAAGTCCATATCAGTCAAACATTGGATGTGTTTAATACGAAAGCTGCATCGTCGCTCACAGACAGAGTGCCTCGTTGTGTTGCTTTTCAACAGATTATATTAACAATAATTATATGTACAATGATTGCCATTGGCAACAAACCAATTGGAGTATGTTAGATCAGAACCTCCCATGACGTTCACTGATCAGCTGCCATTTAAACAGCGCTGTAGTTAACTTCTTCCATTTAGTTTCATCCATAGGTCTGTGGAGACTTGCTCACTCCAAAATATGCTTTAGTACTTCAGTGGTATTTCTATTCCATTTTACACAAGATGCACATTACTGGAGCTGCCTGGGAGGATTTTTTTTTAAATAAAACGAACCGTTCAGATATGTATTGTTGTTGTTCTTCTCCATGAGCTGCAAGTATGAGTTCGTCAAATTGACAAAATAACAGTATATGGCTAAGACTATTGAAAAAAAATAATGTGCAACAGCCCTAATTCTGAAAAAAACGACATGCTGCTGAGAGTGTGACGGCCTTGAACTGCTCTGTATTCATATCAAACATTGGATTAATTGGTCTTGGAATCTTACAATAATGCGGCATGATGGATAAGATCACATTGCAGCTGTAATTTCATGGTCCAGTCTGATTTCAAATTGATGTTGAAGTTGCGTACTTACAGCTTCTCAGACACCTGCTTTAAATAGAAATGCTTTGAAGTTCTGCTTGTGTCCCATTAGCAAAAGCAGAGCGGGACATTTCGCTGTAATTCACTGCGGCACTGTGTATGGATTATATCCATCTGCGCAGCAGCTCTAATAGCCTTATGTTGCAGCGCTGGGAGTGAGAAAGTGATTGAGAGAGCCCTGCGACAGGGACACAGGGAGCACCCGTATGCCAGCACATCTAGAGAGCAGGAGAAATCCAATTTCCTGTCTGTGCCCCCTTTCACCAGGACAACACTTGTAGCACCATGCATACGCTACAGAGCTTTTACCAGGAGAGGGAACAGAAGCAGAGCAGATCGATAGAAAGTGTGAACGTAGCATCTGCAACACCACTGCTGCTGGTATAAAGCTTGAGACACAGAGTGTAGGTAAAAGAAACTGATTTGCATTGTAAGACTCTTACCTCTCCCAAAAGGATGCTGGATCATCTACATAGCAAAAGTAAAACCCAAACTAATCCATCAGACTCAGTCATGACAAAAATGATAAATATGCACAAAGCTTCAGTGTCTGACAGCTATTTTCTAAAGCACACAAACTATTATTGTATTTCAAAGTTTTTAAAGCCACTCAGGTTCTCGATGATTTGATTTATTTTCTTCACTTCATAGCAAAGTAACAGACATTGGAGGAGACAGCTCCCATAAAGTGAAAAACACTCCCATGAACCCACTGCACCAATATACACTGCTGTAAATCGAGCAAGACCTAATGCATTAGCTGTAGGTTATCTGCTTCTCATTTATATTCATCTCACCATCTCTCCTTGGGCCTATTAAGCCATTCGATACGATCAATTAATACATACTTTTTAAAAATACTAAATCCTGAGACCTTATCACATCTTGAAATGTCCACATTGCTTCTTTCACTCAAACACGACCATCTAGATTAAACCAAGCTTGGAATCAAATTAGTTTAGCATGTAAATAGAGTTATCCTTCTGCAAATAATGTTCTTATAAATTTACTATAACTCATACATAAACACTTTACCTTTTGTCTGAGTGTCCGAAGAGACTGAGGAGCAGCTTGTGTAGGAGTGCTGCAGTAATTAGACTAGACAACGTTCATAATGAGTTCCTTTTGAGCTTTTGTATGTTAATGGGTGAAACTGTTTCAGAGCCCCAGTGGTTGGTTAATATGCATCGCTTCTGACAGCATGATGAGGGGTCCCTGTAGGGGTCAAAGGTCAAGAGAGGAATTAGAGAAAAGGCTGAGAGATGGAAAACAGAGCCAAGTTTGTGTCTATATGTGGCCTGGTGCTTCAGTAATGGACATTTCAACTGAAATACAGGGGGTAAAGGTAAAGAGACTGATATAACCATGATCATTAGGCTTTGACCAGAGCATGCTTTTTAAATCTATAGTCAAATCCTGTACATTAGAGAGCACTTATCTACTTGTCAAAAACCATAACAGGTTCAACAGAACTCTTTCTAATTTACTGTGACGTCCCTTTTCCACTGTGCTGTCTGCATTATTTCTCCTCTTACTACCCATTCCTTACATCACATATTATTTCAGACATATACGGTGGATAAATCCAAACAGCACTGCTTTTGCTCTTTTGATTTACTTTGACCTGGATGAATGAGAACCTACACAGACATTTACTTTGGATACTAACATTTAACATTCCCATACTATTCTGATAAATACCCCAAAAATACAAGTTTCCTTTTGTTTAAATTTACTAAGGATCTTATATCCGGATTCATACAAAGGAAATCTCCTTTGTAGGAAATTTGTATGTAAAGCATACAATAGTGAATGATACATGCAATATCCTTATAGTTCTTTTTATTATCTTGTGTGAAAAGAATGCAAAAGTGGCCACTTTCAAGAGCAAATCATATACTACAGTACATTTTTAAGATGTTTTTTTCTATTTCTTTTCTGTATGGGTTACTTTGAATGCCAATATGCATTCTGCAGTTTGTGTTGATGGAAACACAAATTAACGTCCAATTATAATAATAAGCAAATTGGAAATGGTTGCAAATTTTGTATGGTTCTAAAATGGCTCAGAAAGACAAGGCAACAGTCCACGCTAGCATCACTACAAGGCACAGCTCAGCGCTCAAGTTAGCATGCAAACAGTGATAATGCCAACATGCTGGTGTTTCAGAGCTATTTTTACCATGGTCACTGTCTTTAAGTGTTTCAACATGCTAAGATTTGCTAATTAGCAGTAAGCATAAAATAGCTGAGGCTAATGGGAACATCATTAGTTTTTACAAGCTAAAGTCAAAAGACATATTGTGACCTGATGATGGCTTTAGATGAATATCAGAGGATCAATAAAGTTATTATAATATTATTATATCCAAAGGGTTACACAAACATCTGCACCACCTGTCATGGCAATCCATCCAACATGTCACTAAAAACCCAAACTGAATTCTGCTGCAGTTATTATTGTTGTGTTAAAGTATGCACAGCTCCTGACGACTAAGTTATGGTCAATTAATTTCAATTTCACTGCCACATGTACATCCCAGAAGCTCCATGAAGAAATGTCAAACTGTTTCGTGACACTTAATACATCCCAACAATCACTGCCCCCCCAAAAAAATATATACTGTATATAGCTACTATGACATTTATGATACTCAGTATGATAGATGGAATCCATACACACCTTCACTGTTTCGTAGAGCATTGTTATTTTCATCACAGATATTCCTTCATAACATCCCTCTGTACACCTGGAAGTGCTCATCACATTGTTCTGAAACTGGTATGTCTTGTTTACAAAAACGCCCACGTGCCTCTAAAAAGCGCCCTCAGACTTGGTTCTTTTCACTTAATCCTCTGAACAAACCTTGTGCTTGTTTGAAGACGTAAAAAGCAATCGCACTGCACTCATCACTCTCATTAGGCATTTTTGTTTTGTCTCGGGGGAAATACTTATCAAGGCTTTTTTTTAAATGCACACACAAATTCATTACGGAAATGTTTTTCCCTTTGTTGGCCTCCTCTCTGTCCTCTGGTCTTTCTGAGTCTCCTGCTGCCTTGTGGAAAGCATCCTTCAGTGGTTGTTGTGTATACCTAGTATTCATTGTATTACCGTACCATGCTAATTTAACATGCGGAAATGGGTTTTTGTGTGTAGATGTGTGCGAGGGACTCACACTTGCTGTCCTCACTCATGTATTATGCATATCCCTGAAGCATTTCTATTAGTATAATTCCTCAAGATGTTGACTCACTGTGTCTGCAAACATATTGTTTGTATGCAGTATGGAAATAAATCATTCACATTTACTGCTACAGTGAACCATTTTCTTTACGTACCTTTAATAATTAAAATGCAATTATTCTTAGTTTAATTAAATGCCTTGATATGTGGTGTTACAATTTAAAAGCTAGTCAACAGACCAACAGAGAGGCCAGCACAATATATTATTAATACCAATTTAAATAAAAGCCCCACACTTAGCACATTTTTAAAGGAAGAAACCATAATAAGCAATGTATCATTGTTCAAATAACACATATTGCTCATTGCAATAAAGAAATCTGCTAAAAATGATGGATCAACTCTACAGAAACTCTAAGACAGAATAATGTTTTTTTTGTGTTATCTTCTTATGTGTGTCTGAAGATAAATTGATCAGTCACCGGTTCATAGATAATTCAGTTTTGTTTATCCAAATGAGTAATTTAATGGTCTTAGCTATGGTTCAAGCTATTAAAATGAATGATGTGAGTTGCTGTGTGTTTGGAAATGAGGAGAGGTCGCCCAGAAGTGAGATGCAGTGGACTCTGATGTCTTTTTCATGACCTCCGAACAGAAGGACTGGACTGATGGACTGAACCAGAAAGCATGAAAGTAATGCATTGTCTAAACCATGTGGGTGGTGATGATGTCTATGGGTAGGATTTTACATACCACAGGGTGTCAATTCATATTTCCCTTGTGATCCATATCTAATTGATTGAACTGGTGGAATGTTTTAACTTGGTTAACATAGTCCTGGGTGAACTCTGTTTGTAAGAGGCTATGAACTACTATGTTTCATTTACCAAATTTAGTCTTTATGTTTTTTTTGTTGTTGTTTTTCTTTTTGATTTTGGGCCATCTAACAACAGTGTGTAACCAGTTCACTTCTAGTGTTTCTACATTAGTGCTTAGTCTTGTTTGCAGTGCAGATCTATACAGCTGAGGTCTGGGAAGTTTGGGTTCTTCTGTGAACCCTGACATCCCACCAGCCCTAACCCTCACACCTTTCTCTGTGTAAATAAGTGATAACATTAACAACATTTATGGTGCCCACACAGTTGGTCACAGCTTACTTTCAAGACTTCAAGATGCTCACTTATTGATAATGTTGCCTACATTTAATACACATGAGCTTATATAGATATATTGGCCGGGTAGCAACAACACGATAACATACACTATATATAACTTTGTGGAACCCAAATCCCACACTAGATTAAGTGTTGTGTTTAATAGAGAAGTCCATTTAAAGTGAAATTGTAATCAAGTGAACAAAATTCCATCATTTGTGTGACACTGTAAAAAAAAGGTATTAAAAATCCCAATATGATCTTATATCAGCCATCCCATACATGCAAATTGAAAATGCTGAGCTCTTAATGCTAACTGCTGCTCCATGGCAGCAGGGCAGCCACTGAGACAGCTGGATTGAGACTGGACTGCACTGAGACACCATCCTTTCCCTCCTCTCTCTCCTCATGCTACAGATGTCCTGACATCTTTAATATTCTTGGCCAGTTTGTGGGTTGAGGGACGAATCGGCAGCTCCACACAACTTTTATTTCAGATAATTAGACCTCCCCTGTTTCTCTTACACAAACTACCATCACCAAGTCCAGCAGCTCAGTGCTTTTGGTTTCACATTCTGGGTTTTCAGTGTGACCTCAGACTCTTATGGGACTGTGCAGAGGAGGGCTGCTGGATAAAATCTAAAAAAATATTTTGCATGTATTAATATATCATCTATAATCATGTCTTGAGATAATGTGGTACTGGCTGCCTCCTCTCCTATCTCAGTTTGGCAGGGTTTGCAGTGGAAACCAGTCATTAAGAATCTAATTTTAGACTGAGTATTGGCTCACAAATGCTTGCTCAGGCCATATAAAATTCCCATCATGCTAAATAAGTCTCCTTGTATCAGTGTTTGGGTTGTTCTTAGTATAACTGAGTTTTAAAGGATGTCTGTGTGCCTTCGCCTGCTCTCAGACACCAGTTGAAGGTAGTGATTATCTACAGAGATATTTTCCTAACAGACTGAAGTTTCATTCCTCATCACCTTGTTCTGTCTAACATGCTTTGTAATCATTGCTGATCTTATTATTTTGATCTGTTGCACACTTGTCCATCATGTAGCGTAATTGACTTTTACAAGAAATTTCCTTTAGACATTCAATGACTTTATGTCCCTGTGGACATACCAGAGGAGAATTTATAATGTGAAAGCTGTGATTGATGCTCAGTCTTGATCCCTTTTTTTTGTCTGCCCATTTCTTTGCCTGCCAGTTGCATTCTCCGGACTCGGCTTCACCTCCTTCTACCTGGCGGGGAAGCTGCAGTGTTTTACGGATCTAGGTCGGGGGCGTAGCTGGCGTCTCTGCGCCATGGTGCTGCCTCTCTACAGCGCCATGATGATTGCGTTGTCCAGGACCTGCGACTACAAGCACCACTGGCAAGGTCTGCTCAACAGCTCAGATACGGGATGAGATTTTATCTTGAATTGCATTAAATCTGCTTGAGGACGATTGCTGTGCAGAAATCTTTCAATCACACCTTGCTCAAGACACTTTGATGATTATTATCACAGAAAATTCATAAGGCAAACTTGACGTGATGCTCATTTCAAACAGCTGCACTGTAGTAATCACATTTTTAACTTCATCAGCAGGGCTGACAAATCAAGGAAGGGCTAAAAACTGCAGAAAATCAGACTGGGCAGCTGCTTAGTTGCTCAACAGAATGCAAATTGTGTCTCAAAGGCTGTTTTCTGTCTGCTACTGTAAAGCATGATGACAGCATTGACGATGACACTGAGATGGCATTTAATTCAGCTGCCTGTGAAGAGAATTATAATTACAAGCTTCAGTTTTGCATATCTGGTCTGGAGGAACTGGAAGGAGACTTTGAGGGACAGAAGGAAGGGAATGCATGTGTGGGTGGGGTGATGGAGAAAATATGTGATAATATGATGGCAGCTCTGTCATATGGTGTTAATTAGTTTTAGAGAGCCATATGTTCCCATGGAGCAGGGAGACAGCTCTTTTAGCAACCAGGATTTATTTACATCAAAAGTATAGCAGTTACAATCAAGTCAACCGCTTTCTGAGTGTAGTTCTTAGCTCTACGTTTTTCCTTCTCTCTCTCCCTAGCGGACTGTAAGCAACCAGCAAGGGTGCAGCCCATTAAACTCGAGGGGGCCCCAATCTGCATTCAGTGTAAACACAAGCTGGGAGCCCCCATTAGCTTGGCTGCTGAGCCATGCTTGATGGATTCTGCATTTTGGAGGTGCACTCTGGCCTCCAGGGGGAAAAGCTGGGCTTACAATCACTGTCTCAATAAGGCCACCAAACTAATATATTGCATCAAGTCACAGTCTATTAAATTCAGTAGACAGGAGTCGATGAAACATTCATAGAGCAAGCTCACACATTGTATAGTTTATGAATGGTGGGAATCAATGTTTCATTTTACCCAGAAGGAGAAAATAAAGGAAGCATGGTGAGCCCTAGGTATACTTTGGATATTATGGAATCTTCTATTTCAGCTGTTGTAGCCACCAGCTGGCCATGTCATTTTGATCTATACCCAGCAATATACGTTAGGGCCATATGCAGCGTGATATCATATGATGTATTGTAGCTTAAAGGGGGGCAGGTATAATATGAAACTGTTCAGCGTAGATGTTAAAATGACAGAGACAGCCAGTCCAGAGGCCATTGGGTCCAGTGGTCAGCACAACAGATTCATCGCTTTGCCTTTCACTTTCATCATCCTCTCAACTAGCCAGGCATGATGAATGCTCACTGGAACACTGTTGCACCTTCTGAACAATAACACCTAACTGATTGTGTTCAAGTGTTATTTATCTTCCTCCACATTCAGGCTAAATTTAACTATGGATGCATATCTTGAGGTATATGTGTTTTTGTTTCTTTGCAGACGCTTTTGTTGGAGGAGTGATCGGGTTGCTGTTTGCGTACGTCTGCTATCGCCAGCACTACCCACCCTTTCTGCACACGAACTGCCACCTGCCTTACGCCAGTCTGACTGCTGCTGCACTCACGCCCTCGCATCCACAAGACGACCCGCAACCCACGGACAATGCCACCACCCTTCCCCTAGAGGGCTTGACTGAAGGGCCAGTATGACTAGTGGCCCCCACCGAGACGCCCCCCAACACAGTCACCAAGCCCCCCAGCCCACCTCCATGATCCCACTGACTGACTGGCTCTTGTATACATTCCAATGGACAAAAATACACCTCAGCCCATCTTCCTGCTGTTGCACCCTGTCTCGGTGACACCTACATTCTTTTGTTTTCTTTTTTTAATATCTAGTTCTTGTTTAGCAGCCATGAAAGTCTATATTTAGAGTTGATCTATGAGAGGAACCTACAAATATGGGACATCACCACTGAGGGAAGAGAGTAAAGCATGTTGAAAAAAATCTGAGTAAAACAAGTATTTCTAATGGATGTGAAGGAAAATATTGCCAGTTTTTGCTGTTTTTTTATACATAAAGAGAAATGTGGTTGTTGGGTTGTTTCATGCTGGAGTGTATTTTGTATGTTTGTCTGTTAAAAATTGGGACAGCAAGTTGGGGTCCCATGAAATGTCACAGCAATCAAGTCAGTTAGAGTATTATGAGAATATAATATATATATATATATGAACAAATTATGGGTTTGATAGCATCTATAGCACCAACAATGATACTGTGTGTTTTTCAGACTTTTAAAGTTTACATGTTCATTTAAGCCCCAGAGCTATGAGTCGTTTTGGTTGTAATATAATGGTAGATATAGAGCCAATGTAGAAAAGCACTGGTCCATGCCAAGGTTTTCAAGTTTCCTAAAATTTTGCTTTTCTACAGTCATTTTTTATTCCATTTCTCCCTCCTCTCGTGGGCTTGTATAGCTCTTCTACGTAGTCCTGCATTTCCCCGTTCCTCTTCCTCTCCTTGTCACCATTCAACTTCATTTAAAACATGTCGCATAGGGACATGAACCCAAAGTGGAGCTCAATGAGTGCAATCTATAACAGACAGGTGGGAAATGACAAGGTTGAAGGGTGTCTGGACAGGCATAAGCTCCAATCTGATCCTGCAGTAATCCCTATTAAGAGCGGTCAGGCACTGCTCCTTATGAGCGCATTAGGACTATATGAGGAGCCCCACGACTGCGTGAGCATTGCAAATGGCTTTCAGCCCACTGTTTCCCTGCAAATAGATAATCTAGCATTCAGGAGATCAGACAAGTCTGAACCTGGAGTCGTGATTGTGGTGCATTATCATCCATAACTTTTCCATTATTCATTAATATTTCAAGCCTTAATTTAGGGATAGCATGCCCAAACAAACACCAAAGATCAACAACAACACAATTTGTAGCTTCTTACAAATTTTCTTAGAAAGATGGATCATTGTATTTTCTTGATTAGTATGTCCTTTTTGCCATTGCTGTGACATTAGTTGGGAGGTGTAATCTTAGCTTAGTTCTAACCCAAACAAGCTGTATCTGAAGGCAATGATTACATATTTGTGCTGAATAGTGAAGGCCAGCACACCAAACAGTAGGATATGAAATCAGCAGCGAGCCAAATGTAGAAGGTTATCTTGTCATTTTATTATCTTGTCAGAATGTTAGTCAGGTCTATTTGTAAATGTGTCTGCACTGTGCAACCACATATTTTATGTAATGCTTTCTACAGAACGGTTTGTGATAGTCAAGGAAAGCTAATTTCTGTTCAAGTCTTTTAAACATTATTTACTCAAATCAGCCACAATCAAGCCTCTATTCCTAATGCAACCCATTGGCAGCTTCCTGAAACTGTGTGTGCAGGTTTTTGATGAAGCCCATGAAGCCCTCATGGATGCAATAGAAAATGAAACTTTTCACAGAACGAACGTTTCAGCAGAGAGGACAAAGATGCATGACTCTGCACATCAGACTTGATGAGACTCTGAGAGTTGACAGGAGAAACTGAAGCCTCCTCCTTGTGTCCACAAGTCTTTCAGACCTGGAGATCATCTGTGACTGGGATGGAGTGATTGTGACACAGATTCATTATGTTCTATAGATCTGCATTCGCCTGACTTGGCAGCCTGATGTTTGTACTTTGTCATTTAGTATTATTCTATTAGATGGTGCAGTGTATATTTGGAAAAAGATGTTGTTCAGAAGTCATGTTTGTGACAGTATTTTCACTTTAGCTACAAAGGATTTAAGTTCTCCATTTCTTTTGATTTGGTGCTATAACCATTTTTGTAGCAAAAGGTCCTTTTTTTTCAAATGGTGAATGTGTCATATTGAAATGAAAGTTCATTTCATAATTTTCTACAGAGACAGAAAAAAAGATTATCATGCAGTATACAAATGTTCCTTTTTGTATTCAGATGCACAAGGGCAACCATTATGTGTTATTCTGTGTATATTATCTTTTCAGACATTTCACCTCCCCAAGAACTGATGGGATAAAAGTAACTCAAAAACAAGAAAAAAGAATATTGAATTTATTATCAAGTATAGATGTCTGAAGAAATTGAGTGTAAGAATATTTGTTAATGGCATGCCAGTTCCATTTGTGAGAAAAGACTGTTTTCTATGAATAAGCATGTCTGGCCTTGAGAACTCTTTGAGCTGTGTTTTGCTGTTTATATACTTTATGTACAATAAAGGACTGCAGCTGTGTGAAATGTGTCCATGAAGAAAACAAAGGAGCTTATTGTATCTTGTGATCATTAAAGCCTGTTTGCTGCTGCAATGGGAACTTCTATTATTAACTCTCTTATTATGTGCAAAAATCTAAAAATCTAATATTATGTTATTTGTAGAATGATCCATATACCAGGATCAGATGAATGAATTCACGCTTCAGCTGACCTTAGGTCAGATTGCACAGTGCTGCTGAGACAGCTGAGTGTGTGTGTTTGTGTCTGAATGTAAATCTGTGTTAAGTGTGTGTTGTGTTGTTTTTTTTCCTGCAGCAGTAGTGTTGCACTTTGTTTTGGGAGTTTACAATAAATGTTTGTGTGCTTAAAGTTCGGCAAATATACTAAATAGCCTGACAGGTGTGCATGAGACAGGGAATCTGTGAAAAACAAACCTCTGTCCTCCTAGCTGATCAAATATAAATTACATTAATAGGATGTTTATTTCTTGCCACAGAGATTTTCAGAAATAGCTTTTAACTGTCTGGTTTTGAGATGAGATTGAGATATTTTTTTAAGAACTAGTAAATCGGGTAACACAATGTCGGTCATGGTTTGCTTTCAAAACTGCAGCTAATAGCCTTTAGTTTGAAATATATTCAGTAATTCTTTTATTTTGAAGGGCTGAAGAAAACCAGGGTGTTTTCCTGCAAGCATTTAACCCTTGTGGCCTTGTCACTCATGAAAAGGATTCCTGCTGAATAGCAAGATAATGACAACACAGATCAATAATGTTGTTACCCTCAGACATCTGCCTTCTGTGGCTGATGGAAAACTGTGTGCTCTCTGGTAAAGATCATTGTCATTCAATGAGACATGAGCTCTGTAACAAGTGGAGAGTTGCTCTGCTGGGAGAGCATTTCTGAAATATTCTGCCTTCACCTCACACTTAAAACTAAATGGCAATTTGCCCTGTGTTTCCAAATAATTGTTCCAACTGCATCTTGCAAATATCACTTGTGCTTTATTTGGAGTTGACAGGAAACTCTTAAAACGGTGTTATATTTCCTGGGAGTCTGTGCTCCTGCTAGTTAGGGGCGACATATATTATTGTTTCAAGGCACATTGAGCATTCACAACAGTAAAACACCCACATAGCAGCAATTGCAGAGACAGCTATTGTATCTCCTGAGCACCCCTCACAGTGAACCCATGTGTTGTGAGATTAGGTGCTCTGTTGACGTAAATTATACACAAAATATACGCTCTTGTACAGAATTGCACAACATTTGATACAGTAATAATAAAGGGCAGCACGTCAGTTAAACATTTTGCCAAGGAAACAGAAGAGATGGTTTCTTTCAGCTTGTGAATGATAAGTGTACTCAGTGAAAAGCAAGCGTGTCATTCCTCTATCCATCCATATTGTTTTCCTGTCAAGGGCGGCTCCTCGCCTCTGGATGAGCACTGCTATTATGACAGTCAACTTGGATCTAATGCATCAACAGTCAGCCGGTGTCTCATATCACTTAACATTGCACTAACCTTCAAAACACTGCACATGATCACAGTCAGTGTCGTCAAAGGAGATTTTAAATCTAATGAGCCTGTGGTTACACCAGGCGATCAGTAACATGGTTATCAAGACAATTCAGGGCAACTATACAGTGTATATGTGACATATTTGAAAGCACTGATGTTTAGCTGCAGTGGCTTATCTGTGCTTACAAATGTTTTGCTGTGTGTATTGTGTAGCAGATAAAGAGCTAATCCAGCAATTTAGTATTGTGCTTCCTTAAAGTTCAAGGACTGACAAGAGATGTGAGAACGCAAGATGGTGATGAGTGTCTGCTCGCTATAGACTAAGCTGCTGAGTGTCTTTTATGAATGGAGTGGTGGTTTAGTGGTGTGCCGTGGCTGAGTAATGTTTCACATGAAGAAACACGTCTTTATGTGTAAAATTAGTGGAGTGCACGTTGACGTTTTTCTGCCATGTGCTTTAGTCAGAACTCGACTGACACAGCTTGAAGTTTTCTCATGAACAAACGTTGCATCTCGTCGGACTTGTTAGGTTTCATTGTTGTCTTGTGCCTTGGAGGTGTCACTCCATGTTTTATTGTGTTAGTGAATCTTCCGTCTTGTTTCAGACACCCTGACGTTCTGCACCTGTGTGTTCTCCAGCTGTTCTGATCATTTGCCCCAACTTCATTGTCTACACCTGTGTTCCCTTACTGTTTCTGTAGCAATAGTCCTTGTCTTACTTTAACCTGTGCTAGTTTGTCTTGTTTCATGCCCATGATAATTCAACCAGCCATCTTGTTTCCCCTTGAGTTTCCTTGTGATTTTTTACTTTTTAGTGTTTTGCATGTCTTGTGATTTTCTGTTTCTACTTTTTTTTTTTACAGAATTCATCTCATCATTTGTTGCATTTTTTTAATCTATTTTTATATTAAAAACAGCTTCTTCTCCTCTCATCCTTATCTGTGCATTTGGGTCCTTGGAGAAAGATTTTATTTCTCAAAGGTTTCAAAGTGATATTGTAATTGTTTCATTACAACATAATCTTTAAATAATTAATTATTTTTTTCTCCCCTATTCCTCTAATTTGGTTTTGCTTTTTTGACAAATTGCGACAATTATAAATTATGAATGGACCTGGATTCTGAAGACTGAGGCAAATAAAGGAGTTCTCAGATTGACTCATAATTAATGGATCGGCCAATGAATGTGAGGTTCTTAGTTGTAACTCATATTAGAAAAACTGCGCTCTTCGGGATGACCCAGAAGTCAAAAGTTAAACTTTAAAAAATAATAATAAAATGTTCTACCGTATGACTGGAATATGGCCTTTGGGCAAAGAAGTGTTTCTGTGTCTATGATTTGATCTAAATTCTTTATAGCTCTTACTCGTCAATAAAAAAAATCTGATTTGGATCTTGCTGTAGATGCACATTTCCCAGAGGAGATTTTTACAGGTCTGCAGCTTGATGTGTTGATGTGTTGATGTGTTGCTGACAGCATTTAGAAACCAATATGTATTGTGTTTGCTATTATCTGAGTTGCAAAATCTCTTCCTGTACACTATTTGATATTATTATAAAACCTGTATGTACGTGAGATAGCATGCACAACAGACTCAGCGTGAATCACAGCCGAAGCAGACGCTAACATTCATAATAGATCAATAGCAATGAACAGACAGCTCTAGATGTTCCTTTCCTGCTCCTGTAAATTCCTGAGGGTTGTGTGCTATATCGCAAAACTCTATGATTTCTGTCATGTCTGCCTCATTAATACACAAACCACAGTTCTGTCAAAGTGCAACGTTCAGTATAAACCCTCGAGCAAGAGGCTGGGGAGCTGTCGGTGAAGTGAATGGCAGACTCGCTCTCATTTAAATGCTGAGTACTGTTTGGATCACTCTCAAACCACTCAGAGCAACCTAATCACTGTTAGCTATTGTTATTATTATCACACCACTCACAAATGTGGCCTAATCAACAAACATTACTTGAATGGAAGAAAAAAAAATGTTTTTCCAAAGAAATTTTCTCAATTAATTCTAGGAAATCTTTTCTGGCACAACTTTAACTCACTTTATGCAACCCTAAACCCAACAAAAAACAAAGGTAAGATCGGAATAAAACCCTTCTATTCTGTTATTCTATTTGATTCTATTCCTTTCACATTGCCTCCTCTGTGTGTTTAGCTCCCACTGCATTCTGCTGTTGACTTTACTCCCACACATTTCCTTCAGAGGAGCACAGACCTGTGTGTTAATGTAAAAACAGTCAATGTTGAAATAACTTCTATGAGGAACAAGTTATGTTTTCCTTAGGCTGTAGTACAAGACGTGAAATGTTTGAAATCATAATGTAAGCAGAGCTGCTGAAGTTCAGATGTTTCAATCTCAGCTCTGGCAGTTCTGCACAAAGCTGCTGTTCCCTGTTGAATCGGCCGGCTTCAGCTCAAACTGGATGACATATATATCTTCTTCTTCTTTCTGTTGCAGTTCCATGACCGTCATTGACAGCTGAGGTGTGAGGAGAGTTAAACGACATTGAGTGAACAAGTACTGCTTAATGTTTGTCCCTACAAACCACTCTTAAAACCTATAATTTCCAACATGTTTTCACAAATTGGTGTCATTTAGCACTTTTCCAACACATAAATGCTTCACTGACCAGTGACATAATGGGGAAGCAACACATCTAAAAAACATGGAGGCAGTGCTCTGGTGTTAAAAGAGTAGCAGCACTAACAGGAAACATCCTCAACAAAGTGTCAGTGGGCTGCTCCAGTCATTAAAAATAGTGAAAATCAATAAACATAATCTCTGTGGTAACACTGTGATGCACGACTGCGGGGAGCCAACAGCGTTTTCTTCTGCAGCTTGAGTAACCAGGAGCTTTCCTGGAGGAGAGCTAAAGGATTACAGAACCTATCTGCTCTGCACCAGGTACAGCAGCCACAGGTGAATTGCATTATGCTAACATCTACTGACCTAGTTGTGAGCACTTACAAAAAGAGGAAGAGACCAGAGAGTGACTGAGTCCCCTGGGACTCTGAACAGGAAACACTGCTGTGGCTGCTTACAGAGAAAGCTGGAAACTGTTATTGGCTTTGTTTTATCTAAACTGAACACAGTTTCCAGCATACCAAGCCTTATTCCCCACGCATGTTTGGTTATCTTAGATAAAGAATTAAACATACTGGAACATAGAAGTATTCTAGGGAGATGAATCATAGAGTGGCTTACTTTAAATATATAGAAATCTATTATATATACAGTGTGGAGATGGAGAAAATCTGCTTTTGAAAACGGGGGGATTTTTGATTTCCCAGGCATTCAGCCCTCCTGGGCTTCAATTAAATAAGAAACTACTGAAGTTCTGAAGAATTTCTACTAGAGATAGAGGAGATTTGAGTGTTCTGGACCAGAAAAACTGTCATTTAATCAGTTAAACCTGTGAATTAGTTAACAAATTAAATTGTTCAATATCTTGTACTTTTTTATTTTTCATTGTAAACCCTCTAAAGGATGTTCAGAGTATTATATTGAATAAATCAAATTTACAAATTTAGCGAAATTACTGAAAAGCATGTAAAATTGATATGATGATGGTAAAAAAAAAATCTTCCTGTCCATGAAATCCTGAAAACCCAAACACCATGTTTTGATATCGCAATAAAAAAAGACAGAAAATTATCTACATTTTTCTAACTGTTTATTTTTCTAGCACTGATGTTTAATTTTAGGAGCTACATTTCAAAATGACATACCTGCCAGTGTGATGCCAACTGAGCCGACAGCACAACATTGTAAATTATAAGTCTGGAGGGAGAAAATGATAGCAGGTCATTTCTATCTGCAATTGGTTGGCACATTTACAGGCCAAGTGACACACATCAGGGAACTTATTTCAGAATAGATTATTTAGCAAGATGAGTCCTTCTAACAGTCTCTCCCAGATCAGTTTCTTTAAATCTGTGTTGAGAAAAAAGTTTAATCGACACCACTGAAATATGAACTTATCTGCTATCTGCAGACCTGTGGAACGAGAGGGCGAGGGGGGTTATCTCAGCTCCACCAGCCTCCCCATCTCAGCACCATGGCCACTCCTCCTGATTCTCTGTTTGTGGTGTGTGTCATGCAAATATGAATCACTACAGTAGATTTTACACAATGATGTGATGCGGCAGGTCATTTAAAATCTCCAGCGTTCCCAGAATATGTGTTTGTACATCTGTGTGTGTTGGAAAATAAAAAGAGATATGAGCAGGAAAGAAGCCCAGTATGGAATAAATTCGTATTTAATCATAACCAAGTGCTATGGGTAAACATGAACAGTGGGAGACCTGAATGCTGAAGTGGAATCCATACAGACCCAAAGGCAATCCAACCCTAAACACCTCTGGTGATTGTGGAGATGCTGTATGTTAAATCAAATATCAACTCATCACAGAAGCACCGACAGCAGAATTGGATGTCAGTTTTTTCTCTTTTGCATGCAGTACACCAGCTGAGGCGACATCTACAGTCATCCATCCATCAACACACTCTGTGGTGAAATTGGAACAAAAATACTTTTCAGATGAAAAATACTTTAAAACTTAAACTTATACTTAAAATTTCTGTGTGCTACAGGTTAATGTTGAAAACACCATGCATATTTGGGTTCATATTAAAGGCTAGTTAAAGAGTATTAGTTGCTGTAAAAGTCCATCTTACTCATACCTGATCATTCCAATGATGGTGGACAAAATCCACAGTGTGCTGTGGCTAGCTGTTATCACACATCAACTCATATCTCCATGGAACATTTACAACCCATAAAACACAGCAACATCAATAATTCACAAACAGGCTACAAACCTGTCTGTCTGGTCATATCTCTGCTTTACAACTGCCTGCCTCTAAACTATCACACTGAGTCTGCAGTCAACAAGCAACCAGCACTGAGATCTGACAATCTTTTACTAATGTTCCTGCACATATTTCCCCGTATCATATCCCAAATCACTGTTTATGTGATGGATACTGTCACCTACAGCCTCCCACTGCGTTGCTACATAAAACAATGTTAAAGTCACATTGAAACTTTACCTAAAAATATATAAGTTTTGGAAAATCAACTGAAGACTTTGCACTTTGGTGTCATGGATGATGTGTAGCGCTTTAGTCTAGTCTACTGACAGTTCAAAGTGCTCTACACTACATGTCACACTCATTCACCCTTGCTGATGGTAAGCTACATGTGTAGCCACAGCTGCCGTGGGGCAGACTGATGGAAACTTGGCAGCCAATCCGTGCCTACGGCCTCTCCAACAACCACCACCGAAGCATTCATAGACATTCACAACACACCAGTGATGTCACTGGAGGCAAGGAGGGTTAAGCGTCTTGCCCAAGGACAGATGGCCGGGGGAGCAGGATTCGAACTGCCAATCTCCCGATCACCTGAGGACCTGGAGGGCCACTGCCGCACCTGAGCCACTGCCGCCTTCATAACCATCTATCATCTTAAAAGAACGCTGACATTTAAAGTACTGATAAGCTTTTTTTGCAGTTTGTTACAAGTTGATTGAAATCTCATTAATCCTACCTACTGTGTGTTAAATATGAAGCTACAACCATCAGCAATAAAGAGTGGAAACAAGGGGGAAATAGCTAGCCTGGCTGTGAAAACCTCCATGTCAGTGTACCGATAATGGGTTTGAGATGAGATTTTGGGCCTGTTGAAAAAAATTAAAAGGTTTACTGAATACAATATGTACTACTTCATACTATGTTGCTTATATTGGTACAGTTTCAATAAAAGCTGCCGAACTCTCATGGCAAAAGGGAGCAGAAACAGTCACAAAGAATAGAAAAAGAGTCTAAAAGTGACTGCTTTTGATATGTGCTTTATTTTAATGAACCATAAATATTGTGCACACCACAAAGCCTCTACTTGCCTGAGGCACAAAAAAAGTTTAAAAAATATCCGTCCCTGAAAGATGAGTGTCTCATTTCAGCCAGCATCTCCACTGCCCCAAGGCTCCCTGAAGCTCTGCGTCTCTCAGAAAACATCAGACTTCACAGGTAAAGGTAAATACCACACTGAGGGACGCACCTATACATTTCATAAAGTCTCTAATGATGACTTAGAGATAAATGCTGCTAGTTTTTCACTCAGTGTTGCTGGTGATGTGTAGGTTTCAAAGTAGCAAAAGAAAAACACGGGCGTTTCAGAAATATATTTAAGAGCATCAAATCAACTGACAAGAGGCTGGCCCCTTCTTTTCTTATTTATTCATTTCAACTTAACTTTAATCATATTGTTCTTTAACAATAGCTGTACAATCTGTGATATAAGAGTTTTTTTTTGTAAGCACTGCATGGAGAACCAACTGAGAAAACCAGGAAGTTGAGTAGGAGGTGGCCACAAATTGCCTTCTCACCTCAGAAATAACTGCAGCTCCTCTACCTCAACCTTTTTTCACAAAAAATATATTCAGGAAATGTCTGATTGCCTAGGTTAGTTAATTTTATGCACAGAGACAAATAGTCTCTCTCTCTCACACACACACAAACACAGACACAGCCCTCTGAAGTGAAGATCATGTGTGAATCTGGGGCATGAACTGACTGATGTTCACTGCTGATGGGCATTGGCACCACAACTCTGCCAAACCCATGAGGCGCCCAGAAGAGGAGAGGGGCTACAGCTGGCCTGGATGAGACTCTCCATCAAGACCGACAGCAGCCTGGCTTCAGTGGCGGTAGGAACACATGGGCTGTCTAGAGACACTTTGAGGATGCTGATGCTGCTGTTGTCTTCTACTCTGTCAAATACTGTGGACACATAATGAAGGAATGTCTCCTGTAAGCTGAGGAAGAATAAGGTAAAACAAATTAAGTTGCAAGATTTTAAACATTATTGATTGTTAAGGAGCTACAGGAGTAAATTACACATGTATCCATCCGAACAATGAAGTGAGAAAGCTATGGGATCACAGATCTCTGTGATCTGTGATCTCATTTGCTTCTTTCCATTCCTGGAAAGAAGCAAATGATAGATGACTTCACCTGGAGATGAACCTCTCTCAGTTGCTTGTTATACTGTACATTTGTTTAAAGAATGTGAATATAGCAGGATTTTCTTGGTTGTACTGGCTGCTTACTCATTTAGTGTGAACAGATGTATGTCTGAGGGACAGTTTTGAGTTTGCATTTTCATCTGCTCCACCATTTCAGATGTTACATTTTGGATGGGCACCCTTCCTCCACCACAATTTATCTGTTGCTCTTCATTCTTGTCCTGATTGTTGTTGATACACACTCATTTATTTGTATTTGTTTCACCCCTCCAGACCCTCCCCTGGAGGGTAATAGATGGCTCTGAGACAAAAAGAGCACTTTTTTTTCAGACTCCATCACCTGCCTGCGTGCTTACAAGAGCTCATGAAGTGAAATGACACGAGCGGCAGGCAGGTTTTCATCTGCTCAGCTATTTTTGACCAGGATTAAACATAGCACTTTTCAGTATATTCACCTTTTGAGATAATGTGCCGAATGAACTGTGGAGTAATTGTACCACTATTTTCCACTCTTCTTTTAGCTCTGCTTTGTTCTCCACAAACTCCTGAGGGAAATATCTGGCTCTTGCTGCTAAATGCTCCACTATTCATCAGCTAGTCGCCAACCTTCTGCTGCTGCTGGAAACAATGCTGATGAGAGTGACGATAGTAAACCAAGAGAGTTGAGCTGCAGGCTGTAAAACCAAAGCAATGAGGTGAAACACTAGCATCTATAGAGCCGAGAGGAGCTGCAGAATAGGTTAACAGTTATCTGTGGGGGTCATCACCTCAAGTGACAGCTTTCACATATTGAACATAAACTAACTCCCAGTCCTGATTAACACAACAGACTGGTTTCTCTGCGGCTGATACTGTGTGAACCAGTGAAATGATCTCCTTAGGTGGGAATGTGACCATAAATCTCCAACCCAAAGGTTAGAAAAAGAAATCCTGTGACCCTTATGCACATTTGGGTGATTGAAACATGACTCCCCACATTCATCACGTAGAAGTGCCATTAAAGGAGGGACTGTGTTCACACTGGGCACCTCTCAGGTGTGAGGTATAAAGCTGAGAGAGTTCACAGAGTCAGAAAGAATACTTCTTTCAGCAGCAAGGTTAATTGGCATGAAGTGTGTTGCTTCTATCAAGCCATACGAGCTCTATGATTTTCTTCAGAGACCAACAATGTACACAAGCCTTAATTCAAATGACAGAGCTTTTTACACTAGTTTATACACATAAAGCACTCACACACATGTTATGGAGGAAATTGATATTAACAAAGATTAATTGTTGTTAAATTGTTGGGGGAGCATGTCTCCTTGTTGCCTTGGTTACTAGTCTGGTAATGAACTGCAGCTCCTCTCCATCAGCCTCCTTGTTGTTGCTCCGCTATAATGGTATTCCTTACAATAGTGTTCAGAAAAAAAACCCTCTCCACTGTGCTTAACCTTTAAGAGCATCACTGTCATGTAAAAGGCTACGAGTCATCAAACCTACCCTGAATGAATGTCTCTTAATGTCTCAGTCGGTGTCCTAATGGAGACAGCTCTGTTAGCTGAAGAAGAGCACGTCCTTTTGCTTAGCAAACAGGAAGAGATAGGTTTGTTTATCCAGTCGTTTCCATTTAGGCCGGCATGCCTCTCATCCATCTGAGGGGCTTTGTGAAGAAGTGAGTGAATGATGATACCTTCAGGCTGGTCGGTGGCTGCTGAGAGCACCTCTGTTCATTATCATATAAAGCAGAAGATGTATTGGCCCAGAGTTTTCTCTGAAGATTTATTAAATATGGATGAGTCATAACAGTGATTTACAGATGATTTCCTGTCTGAATCTTCAATGCCTCGTTGTCTTCATTGTCTGAAACATAAATACATCCTCATAGGTGCCTGTTTAAGAATGTGCCAGACCTGTTTGAAAGCTCCGATATCTTGTCTTGTTTTGTCTGTCCTCATTATTACTTTGACATGATGTATGACTACATCTGCATGAATTTTGTAATTAAAGATCCACCAAAGGTGCTCCAACTCCCCAGTTTCATTGTCACTAATTGAAGTCAATTACATCCCAGGCTTTATGGGTGCATGGATATAAACACACATCCAGCGAATAGGATGGTGTGTGGCAAAAATGGCAAAACAATCAAGACACAGCTGTAAAGATAAAGTAATAGTAGCCAAGATTTTCACATTTTTCATTTTCAACAGTTTTTCAAGTATACCAGGGTGAATAAGGTGCTAACTCTCAGGCTGCCTCCTTTCCATCCAGCAACATTAAGTCCCTGATCTGGATGCCGGTGCCGAGCCTGTCCAGACAGGCTCACAGCTTAACTTAGCACAGACCCTTCAGCAATATTTCTTGTGAGTTCACACTCATCAGTGTGTGTTGCTAATCTTCTTATTCCACTGCCAGTCGGATTACCTGACTGCTGATATGTTGAATAAACCTCTGTGTGTTTTCGCTCTCCTTCTTCCCTCGAGCTCTCTTTATCTTGTGAGTGTGTCCGGGCAGAAGATGCAGCCAGTAATCATTTGGTTGCAGCTGGTAGCGCAGCAAAATTGCACCATATCCAGGAATTCCATCTCATACCCGGAATGAATACGATCTGAAGACACGGACGTGTTCTGCTGATCCTCTCATCTGCTGGAGAAGCTTTGTTTGCTCAACTATTGAGTGAAGCATACCTGCAGAAACTGATAATGCACAACAATGATACACATTTAGCATTGCTGGATAATCTCCTACATCATAGAGTGCTGTGTTTGTTCTTTATATTAAGCATGCAAGCATAATTTGGATGGGATATTTCTGCTGACTTTAACCTTGCAGTGTTAATCATTGCAAAGCCTTCTGGCCTCTCACAGCTCTTCTGTAATGCCTGGCTTTGTGTCTGCTTCGTGAGCAACAGTTGTGAGTAGATGATCGGAAGGTCGGAGTGGTCAGTATCTCCACTCAATTATGCATGCATCCTTAAACACATGCTTAAAATCATGCTGGCCTTGTTCTTTCATCTGCCTCTGCAGCCCTGTAAATGCAATGACTGCAACTGACATTTTTTTTGTTAATTTTCTCTGTTCTGCTCCAGTTGGTGCAATGGCAAAATTGCTGCTCATTAGACGAGCTGCAGCCACACAGTCGTAGGTCCATCCTGCTCTCCCATGGATGGGAAACGACTCCACTGTTAAGAGGAAAAGCATTACAAGTGGCCATTAGTGAGTATACAGTTGAGACATAAAAAGTAAAAGTGCACCACATATTCTGGCAAAGAGAGAGAGTTTCACTATAATATTACTCTCAATAGTGGAATTCACACTAGTTTTCCATTTAGGGAATCAAGATTTATCACATACACAAAGTTAGTGCTCAAAAAAGGCCAAGTGATGACGGACATGTGACCTTGACATGCTTTTAAACATTGGCTACTTGAGCTGGTATTTACTTTGTTATGACTAGTGTAATGATGTGCATGACAAATGATTTAGCCTGATTATGGCGCTAGATGAAAAGTCAGAAGTTCACCAAAGTGATTAGAATTGATCCTGAGAAATTTGGGCCAAATTGGTGGACCATCCCTAGACCTCGTCCAGAAGAAGTGCTGTCTTTGTCGAGCTCGCAGCCTTCTCAAGGACTCCTCCCACCCTGCACATGGACTGTTCTGACCCTCCAACATTAGGGAGCTACTGCTTATTATTTATTTATGTTTAATGCTCACTTTATCTGTATTTTGTATTGCCTAATCTATCATCTGCCCATCTCCTTTACTATAATTTATGTTATAGCTCCTGATTATAGTCTACCTACATTTAACGCACTACAATCTGTATAATATGCTCATAGTACCTCAATCAGTCATTGCTCATTTCTCTGTATGTATATATGTATATATGGTCTCACCTGCACATTTTATCTGTAAATATGGTTCATATGTTTTAGCGCACTGCTTATATACACACTATTTATGCCACATGTACTTACTGCTTATTGTACCTCTGGTTAGATATTAAACTCCATTTCATTGCTCTGTACCTGTACATGTGTAATGACAATAGAATCTAATCTAATCTAATCTAATCAGTTAATAATGTGGAGACTTTTTTGAGCCAGCTGCAGTGTCTGAACTTTAACAACTCCCACCTACTGAGTGGTTAAAAGGTCAGTGCTGCGTCCTCCATCGACACCAGTTACAGCGCTGTAGACGTCTGAGTTCACTGTGAAACCATGCTACTGTTCAACCTGCTTCTTAATAAGTTCCCAAGCTTACTTTAATAAGCACTCTGCTAAGATGCAAGACAAACACATATTTACTGATGTGCACAGTACAGGAAATATAGAGGAAAGTGTTTTCAGTCCTGGTGAGCATGCACATTCGAACAGAGCTGCTTCATGTTTATGTTCAATTTATTCATCTCCTTGTGACAGCTATTTAAAATTGCAAACTTTCTTGAATGACAGCGGTTTGCAATAAAATATTCATAAAAATGCTTTTTTGGGTCATATTTTAGGGCATGGTAATGGGTGCTAACAGCAACACAGCATTGAAGTGGGAAATAAGGCTTGTTTGTGTTAATTTCTACAGACAGCGTCAGCCCACATCCTGTCTTAATGTGTTTTCATATAATCACTACCTTGTAGAAGCTTAACCACCCTTCAGTTTTAATATGCCACGTGTAAAAATTCAGTGAGTTCACGTGGTCAAAATGTTTTTCTTTGAGGGATTCATTATTTATTCCAGTGACACATTCAGAGGGCAAATTCAGTGGTAACCTCTTGAGGTGCACACCATCAATATGAATGTGTTTCAGCATCAATATACTGTACAGCAAACTGCACAGAAACTTACGTCAACAACTAAGCGGAGTTAGGTACCATGTTTTATTCAACACCCCTAAAAAGAAAAGACCTTGGAATCAAATCATGTTGGAGGAAATGGGGAAAGAAGGAGGGAGGAGGAGGAGTAAGCATAAATTTGCCTCTTTTTGACAATAGTTCAGGCTCAAAGTACTCAAACTGTAGTCCTTTGTTGTCCAAAAATGCAGGTTGACTTGACAGCCCAGTTCCTTTTCCTTTACAAGAGTGTTGTATCAAACTGAATGATTTCACATAATGTGCTTTACAGCTGAGTTCCTTCTCTCATATTATGTATATTTTAAAGATTGATAAATCACATCGAATCAAATGTGTTTATGGGTGTTCCCAACACTCGCTATAGAGTCTGGGAACAGGATGTCCATCTGGATGAAGGAGAGTCTCTGGTTGGAGATACAGGACTCTTCAATGGAGAAGAGGTCACTCCATTCGGAGCTTTGTCCTTTCTGCAGGAACAGCCTCGACCAATCCTCATGAATGTTTGACAAAGAATGTGTCCATTTAAATGTCTATATATGTGTGTTGTTATATGGGACAATAAACCTAAATCTATATGGTTCATGGCTGCTACACACATACAAACCCCACATTTGTAAGTCACATTTAAAAGTCATTTTAGCTCCCACCTGGCCAAGTAGTTGACAGGTGATGAATAGCTGCAGGGCAAAAAATCACTTCCTGAATGACTGTAACACACAGGAACCATAATCAAACTGTTCGCCAAGCAAAATAAATTCATCACCTGTTCAGAGAATAACACAATCCAATTTTCCCTCACATCTGATGAAAACACAGCTTTGTGAAGCAGTCCTCAAAAATGGCCTGGTGTTTTAATACTGGTTTTTGGAATGGACGCATTGGGGGGATCTACGCACAACTCTCAAAGCAAAGAGCAATAGTTTTTATTTTCTAAAAGTACATGTGAAATTGTTGAGTTTTAAAGTTTAAGGTGGAAGTTTAAGCTAAGGTCTCGGTTCCCTGCCTGCTAGCGAAGTGATCAAACTTTGTCTTTTCCACTCTGTTGCACTTTATCTCACTTACCTCCTCTCTCCTTCCACCCTGTCATCGCTTCCTCTCTCCTGCCTCCTTGTTGCTGCCTCCGGATCACTGCTGTGGAACCTGCTCTCATCACAGCAGTGAGGATGATTGATTACCCATCAGCACCCAGGCTCATCTAGTCTTACCATCAGCTGCTGCGCTGCTCATTTTAAAGGCCAGTAATGGTTAGAGCAGGTCACCAGAGCCAAAAACAAGTGTGTGACAGACTTTGATTTCATTCCCAGTCGTTACTCTCACCAAATTTCAACCCTTGGCTCTACAGGAGTTGAATGACCTTAGTGAGAAATATCAAAGTCACTTTTGATCTCCTGAAGCAGGCGGTTAAGTCATTATTTAGCCATGACTGCATCACATTGTCTTATGCCATTGAAAGTTCACCTCTACTGTTATGACTCTCGTTAAGAATGACTCCTTCCATGATCTGGTATTCTGTTTCTTTTCACAGAGTTTACTTCATCATGACAGCTTTTAGGAGGAACTGTAGATGGGCAATATTGATGAATGTGAAATTAGACATGATGTCTGTGATGTTATTATGTGAGTGCTACAGGACAGAACATTTTTGTTTGTGTGAATAACTGAATTGGCTCTTTTGGAACGATGAATTTATTATTAACTATTGGGGATGAAGGTCTTATGCTGTGTCGGTTTAACCCAATGGGGGGTGTATGACAATAGTCTTGGTGCATTTATATGCATTCAGACTATAGAGGGTTTTTTTTGCATCCAGTGCTAAGGTTTTGTAAATTCTTGATTTCCATAATATCTGTACGTTGCCACTAGATATTATAAATGGTATGGTTAGTCAACAAAAACACTCATTCTAGTACTCTAGTATTAGTAATTTCCCTCTTTTACCATTTCTTCTGTGATGTACATACAGTTTTGTTTAAGATTTGTGTACAGGCTAGATGATTATTATTATATTTTTATACTAGAGGTCAGACGGGTCCTGAATCCCAGTTCCAGGTGTTAGGGGCTGCCTCTTGCTTTTAAATTTATTTATGTTTTCCAAATGCACAGCCAGCGGAGTTGTTGTGAATTTCATTTCACTGCTGTTGTACATGTACAGTTATGCATGTGACAAATAAAGCTTGTGAATCTTGAATCTTGAATCATGCAGGCATAAGAATTGACTCTTTAGTTAACATTATCATTGAGGAACAGACAGAGGGCCTGGATGGATGGATAAAACAACAACCAATTTTTTCAACCATGGTTTCTTCTGCAGTCGTTCCCTGACTGTAACCATGTGATTCATATTGTTACCATGCAGCATATCCTCATACATCCTGTACTACTGACTGGGGCAGCAGAAAAGGCTCATATGTGTCGTTGTCAAGTTGTATTGTATATTTTGTTGTTTAATTTGGAGGTGTTGTCGGATAGTTTCTATATGTGAAATTCTTTGTAAATTCATGGATTTTGGCCAAATACATGGATAAAAATAAGTAATAAATAATGCCATTATAATTTTAATTGTACAGTCATATATCTAACACAATATAATTATAGTTATATAGCTTACAGTTGTAGTTTTTTGGAAAAGATGTTATCAAAAATAAACATGAATGATGACATCATTCTCCTTGATATCCAGAGTAGAGATGAAAAAGCAGAGGTTTCATCTTAATAACATCAATATTTGAGTTGGAGAAAAACCAGATGTTTCATTTGGTCACTGATCAAATAATAATAATAACAATAATAACAATGGTCCAGAAGAGTTTAGAGACATCCTCCATACTGTAATGCAGTCAGTCTTCCAGCTCTTCTCGTCTTGATTCGACCTGGCAAAAACAAGACATCTGCTCTCTGACAGAGGTGTTACATAAACAACCAGAGGTGAAGGTTTACTTTCACTTCAGGGACTGCAAACAAACTACTTTCCTCAATGTTGTTTCTTGTGGCCTTTGCTCCTCTTTATCACACATATTGTTATTTTTCTCGCTCAGTGGCATAAACACACACAATCATACTTGTGGCAAGGCATTCATCAATAAATATAGAGCTGTCATGCATCTTTGCTTTTGGAAAGTAATCAAGCTTAACTGAAACTGAGATACTCTGTCATGGACGGCACTTTGAATCATGTCTCCACAGTATGTTATCACCTTTCTCTGGTGATAACTCTGAGATGAAGTGTCTCTAAATCAAGCCTACATGCACCAGTAAACACAAATATTGAGTGTATACTGTACACACATGGGCACATATACTGTATACAGGTGCACAGGTGAGTCCTGTAATCCTTTGTCAGTCTGAATGTTGGGTTGGGAATGTAAGTCTCCGTCGGTGGAGGAAGAGATTGGAGTGCAGCAGAGTCTCACTGTGCAGCAAACTTGTACTAATGAACACGCTTACTGTGGATTTCTCCTTTCAGCCTTCCATTTCACTTTCACTCCCTCCATTGCATTTATTCAACTTTGCATCAAATCAATATTCTTTAAAATTATAAAGCCTGCCTGGAGACAAAGACAAACTAAACTAAGAAAAAAATTCTCTCTCTCTTTCTTTATTTCTCTTATCTCTCTTTGTCTTCCCACGGTATCTGGCAATGATTTAAGTGTATCCCTGGCAACTACATTCGTTAGTTACCCTTACCAACAAGGTTGTCAGACATGCACTTTCACACTTTCTCTTAGGGTACGAGAGAAACTAACTCTATAAAATGCCACTTTACACAAGCTGACACAAAAGAGCCAAATAACATTGCTAGAAGGTCAAATGAACTATTAGTGTGTGTACATTGATCAAGGATGTGGGACTAAGTCTGTAAATGGAAGAAATATCACACAGCTCTGCATTGGTATGTAAGTATGCAAGATTTTAATCATATAGAAAAATGTGTGGGTGATTAACTCTTTGAGTGCCATGGACACGTCTTTTAAAATAGAACGCCTGAGTTCCATAAAAATATATATTTTCCCTTATTTTTTTCATGATGAAATAGTGAGTCTCTTCTTTCATTTGAGCTAGTCTGTGTTTTCAGTGTCATAGTACAAAATATTCTGTGCATCATGAAATATGACTCATAATGGCCAAAAATGCTGGCACAAGGCACTTTTGGTTTTAAAAAAGGGCTGGCACTAGTTAACAAATATGATTTGCATGACTGGAAGACGTCTGAAGCTTATCATGCTGGAGATTTATAGACTCCATTATCACATTTAGCTGGTCGCATACTGTGTTAGAAAAGGCAAACCATCCCCATACCATCCCTACTCTACTGACACATCACACAGCCAAGCTCTAATTCATTTTGTTTACACTCCTCCTCGGGAGAAGCTTGTCTTCTTTAACGGCATTCCATGTCTGACTGTCCCGTCACCTCGTCATTTATTAGACCTCAACACAACATAAAGAGTGACGCTGTCGCAAGGATGATTATGAGTTACGCTGACAGCCACATCAGCATGGTGTGTTTTGTGTTGATGAGGTGTCGAGCGTGGCTCGGAGACCAGAAGCACAGCTTATGGTTCTCTTGGGGTCAGGTTTATGTGACACTGTTACTGCTACTGTAAATATTCTTTCTACAGTCCCTGCAAAATGAAACTGACATGTGATGGTTTAAGCTAAAAGGAAGTACATTGCTTGTCTATTTATCTCAGTGCCTTGGTCAATTTTAGTCTTTTCTCTTAACTGAGTGCCTAATGACTCATTTACTCTAATATTTAAATAGTTTGAGTCTGTAGATTATGGTTCAGAAAGGGCTTAATGACCAGTGTAATGCATAGTTTAACTAAGCTCCATCCCACTCATATCTCCACTATTAAGGAGTGAATGCCTGAGTATACAAGAATAAACATGAAGGCTTAAAGGCGTCCATTAGTGCTAACCCTCAGTTGCTACAACGCTTGTCCGCAAACACACATGCTATGTGGAGATGGGTGAAAAATGAGAGGACAACAACCAATTAGCTGTAGTATGGTATAAACAGTGATGCACGTCTCATTCAAAATACTATATATTCCCACATTTCGTGTTTTCACAGCGCTCTCTGCTAGCGCTGTGAAAACACCAACACCATGTTGACTGTAATGTCTAATTATATTGAAATTGTGAAGGTCATGGATTATTATTTATATAGTTTTTATATAAAGTTCTTTACTCATCAGCCCACCAGTGAACACTTTGTTGTGTGTAGGAACCTGCATGTTTTATGTGTCTCCGCTTGTTTATTCAGGATGTTGCTATAATGTGTTACCAAATGTTAACAGAACAATCTCAAGTCAAGTTCCATTTAGCATCTGATCTTTGGTTTGTGTCATTTGGTTTTATGAGCAAACTCCATCTGCTCAGTTGTCATGTAAATGTCAAGTATACAGCTTTCCCACAGTGTTGGCTGTAATAATTGTTTTTAAGGTCAAAGAGTGAACTTTTGAACTCAACATTCAAATGTGTATTTCATTTTTTTTTCACTGTGCAATAAACACAGTAATGTTAATCCATTGGCACAATCTGACAAAAGCACTCTCATTTTCACCTTCTACTTTGCACTCAGACGTGCCTCAGATGCTTTTATTGCTCCATATTATCTCCACAGAGATATTGTACAGATACATGTCCTTCATTTGCATTTATTTGATGAAAATCACCTTCCTTTATGGGTGATTTCAGACTATTCTGAAGTCAGAACATATGCAGTACAGCAGCAGCATCCTCTTGTTGGGCTTTCATGAAATGATGATACTAAACAATGTTCATTATACAGTACTGTATATTATCAGCCAAAAGTCATATGCTGAAGCCTGTATGTCTGCGTGAAATGGATGTTGGGTAAGGTCAAATGGTAAAAAGCCCCCTTTTCTATACTAGATGACAATATTTATTAGAACCCTTATGTCATGCTGCATTTATGATAAATTTAATGTGTCCATTATATATCATTTTCCCAGTGTGAACAAATGATGCAGCCTGAGCATAAAATTATGACTCATTTTGGTGTTACAAGCCAGTTATTTAGAATCAATTTCACGCCAGGAGAAGTGCTCGAACCAGTGCTGCCAATTACACAGACGACAATACCTTTACTCTACGACTTATTCAGGCTTTTTTTCATGCTCATATAACAGATGTTCAATTGCCTGGATGACAAAAGTAAATCAGGGAGATCTCATGGGGACATCATAACTCATCCTGACATCTAGTGCTGTAACCGTCAGATGAGACTGAAATATGGGAGAAAGGTGTTAACATACTGTGGAGACATGATTCAAAGCGCCGTCCATCCGTGTGGCTCTGTCATGCTTCATGAGCAACAGAAGGTTCAATCTGGTGATGAGAACGCTGAAAGAAACACATTTGGACTTTTTTTTTTCCAGCTCCTTTAAACTTTTCAAGTGAACTCAGATGTGACATGAACTTGAAACTCCCTTATGGACCGCTACAGTTTTAGAGAAATCAATGAGAATTCCGTTGCCCTGCTGTGTCATCTTCCTTATACCCACAAAAGCTCTCAGAGGGAATTCTGCTGATGTGAAGATCAAAAGGCTGGGAGAGCATACAGACTCTGAGGGCTTTAGTCTGTCATCTCTGAGAAACATAAAACATAATGGGTTGAATTTTGTTGTGTGCTTTAAACGTTTGGAGAGCTGCTGCTGATGATGACGATAAGGGGACCCTTTGCATCTGCATGACTTCTCTTTGTTCTGTATTGTGCAAAATATATTACAGAGTAATATTTTTAGGGGCTGAGCAAGATGTTTGGGACATACTGTAGGCCTACAGAATATGAATTCAGCAAGAATGTCAAAATGTCAGCCTTGTTTTCAACATGGCAACAATGTTTGAGTCTATCCATTTTTCATGGTTTATATAATGGTAACAAACAGCAAGTGACAGGTGGTAATGGCACTGCAAGTGCTTCACCTTAATATAACAGTGGGACTGTGACCTGCCAAAGGACTGGTGCAATGGGCTGCATCAAATGGCAACATCCATATTCAGCACTGCACAACAACGTCTATAACTAGTAATATAGTAGTAACTAGTGATTAAAGTAAAAGTGAATATAGACAAAGAAGAGAAAAGTCATCAAGGCATTTTGAAATTAACATCTATTGAAAAATTTGCTATTACAACTAATATTAGCTGTAGCATGTCAAGTAAGCCTAAAGCAGCAGAGCATGTGGGTGCATTGAATATATGTTTTGTTGTTTATTAGTTATTTCAAATGTTATGTTATTACCCGTTAAGTAAACATGGTATTGTTTAACTGAAATTAATTGCCAAAAACTTGCAACTTGGGCTTAAACATCCAGCATTCATGATTCATATGTAGGCTAGATTTACAAGTCATGCAGTATATGAATAAAACATTTCAACATGTTCATAAACACATAAACTTAACTAAACGAAGGTTGAATACAGATGGTAGCAGAAATAATGGGGACATTTCACACGGCTCATAGCCAGCAGTGAAGTGCACTGAGAACACTCAGAGCACTAATTGGGTTTTTACGTGACCCTAAGTGTGATTATGCCTGCACTCTATTTTCATTACAGAATCTTCATTACACATCGCTGCCCTGGTGCCTTGGCCGCACAGCCCCAGAGACTTAAAGGCTTTAGGAAGAAAAACAAGAGGAAGAAATAAAGGGCTGATTTATTACCCTTCACTATTTCAAATAATGCCTGTCCTGCGAGGGTAGCCTGACTAAATGCTTTCTTTCCAATCACAGAAAGGAGGAAAGCTGAGGTTGAGTGACTGGAGGAGAGTGCACCTAGATAGGCTGAGACACTGATTTTTTTCTCAGGAGTTACAAGAGACAAAAACTGAAAGGGCAGTGACAATTACACTTGCTAGACAGATTGTTTGGGACAGATAATACTGTAGGTAAACATGAGCAGACATTGGTCCTCTAACAGAATTCTACCATATATACAGTATATATATATATATATATATATATATATATATATATATACAGTATATATATATATATATATATATATATATATATGTATACAGCCTTTTAGGGTGGTATCCGTGTTATACTCCTGGGTCCTCTACCAGAGGCCTGGTTTTATTTTAAGTCATTCTTGACACGTTGGGATGGAATAATACATGTTTATCTTACACCAAAATGCATGACTGCACTTTAAATTCCACAGTGTATTTGGATCATAACTCATCAGAAAATATCTACAACTTTAGTAATTTGTGTGGAAAAGCTATACATCTGACTGACTGAAAAAATGTGTGCCTCAGTTAGAAATAGCATCATAATTCTATATCAGCTCAGCAGTGCTCCTATAGACAGCAGGCCTATAATAATTATGATGAATGTGACAGATACTGTGTGTGTGTGTGTGTGTGTGTGTGTGTGTGTGTGTGAGTGCGTGTATATACACTGAATGTGCAGAGAAACAAGACCACAAGATCATTTTGACAGAAGTGAGAAGCAATTTTGAGTCAACCAAATGACAATTAACATGCAAATCAGAAAGTGCTGTAGGGGATTTCCCCAAAAAAATCCAATAACAGATATAAAACATTCATTAAGTGTGTTTGCCACAGAGGAGAATATAAGAATATTGGTATTTCTTTCCCCTGTACCTGGATCTGTATATTCAACTTACTGTAGGTCATGATACAGAGAATGAGAAATAGTTTGAAAGGTTAGATAATCCATGGAATTCTACCACAAAACACAGCATGTAAATGCAGTGCGACAATGGAGAGTGTGAATGTTTTATTCACATTCAATAAAACAGCCTATAATCTTTATCTTATTCTCTATGTCAGTGTTTCTATAACCTCTCTACAAATGAGGAAAAATAGGATTCATTGTTAGTACTGACTTAACTTGTTTCATTAATAAGTCAAAGTTGGTGTGGAGAATTAAAAGAAATAGCTTTCTCAAAGGTCATCTTTCATGAGAATCAGTCAAATGCTATCAGCGGAAAAGTCACTAAACTGTTCCAGAAAAACGTCCTTGGTAAAATGTCTTTGCATTCCAGTGGAAGCTTTGTCTCTGCTCACCAGAGGAAAAAATCTCAAACTTGAAGGCTAATTTCTGCCCGAATGTCATAGTCTGACTTTATCTTGCATGAAATTCTTTGCTGTTAAATAGTGAGAGTTATCCATGGCAGAATATAAAGACAATTTTGACTGTAATAATAACTTTGAACATGTGTCATATAGGATGTGTTGATCAAAAATCATCCAGGACAGGTGTTCTTCCCCTGGAGTCATGGCTGTGTTCCACTGTATCAACCATTGTGCCAGCTTGTGACACTGCAGGGAGGAAGTGACATGAAATAAAAAGATTTGGACAATTAGAGCTGCCAGCAGTTATTTATGGTAGTTTATATTTAAGTCACACAGCTGTGATGGCCTAAAGCCATTCACTGCTCTCCCTTGATACTTCCAAGCCCATTATACTACACAATATGACACCACCACCTCCCTGAGGGACACTGCTCAGAGCAGCATACCTCTGAACCCAGCGAGGTCTCTTCAGTATTTCTGTATTTCTTATACACTCAGTCAGCACAAGATCATCAGTGTCAGATGGCAATCACACAGGGGGCAAATTATAATGATGGCTGAATTCCTGGGCCTGTTGGATATCATTACATGTTGTAAACATTTATCAAGCTATTATGGGACGTAAAATGATAGGATACTATGTTTTAATACTTTCTGGTGATTGAAAAATAGGTTGAGGATCTGGATCATGACACATTCAGCTGAGCTTTTAGAATGAAATGACTTGTACAATATTTGAATAACAAGGAGAGTATTTCACATGTTTTTTTTTGTAATTTTGGATTTAATTGGTGACATTTAATTTAAACTGTTTTTTTTATATAAACTAAACGTTGGTTGGAAATAAAACAAGTTCCCCAGTTCTTAGACATGAATAACCCTTGTGCATTTGCAAAACAAGCAACAACAAATCCTGTCCCATTTTTTCCACTTTTGACAGTTTCACAATTTATAAGCACAGTTTGGATGTAAATATATATTTTTTTATTTTTTCATATCAATAATGATATTTTGAGAAAATGTATTAATTTCAAAAACATTTTGGTTCTGCATTGACAAAATGTGAAGCGGTGAAGAGAGGCATGTTGTGGAACCTTGTTACGCTGGGATTTGTTCCCACACGGCGCCCTTTTTAAAAGCACCGTTTCACTTCCTGTGGTAATTCATATCACAGGCGAACATCGAAGCTAAATATTTTTAGCAGCTTTTGCTTAACAAATGTTCGTGTAGCATGAATAGTGATTAACAATAATGATTCCCTACACAGTCAACATCAAACTTGCGGCTCGCACGTTGACTGGCACTCTCAATTTGCAGAATAAAACCGCTGTAGATTGGTGAGTATTGCGCATCTGTCGTTAGCATCGTTTTGTAGCTGGTTCATTTAGCTATTGAAGATGTCAAACTGATGATCACAGGCGATGTTTACCAACCTCCAATTAGCTTTTCGTCGCTGTCTGGAAAGATAGCAGTGATAATTGATACTGATATTGTAGTTTTTTTCGGCTAAAGAGAGAAAACATGCAACGTTAGGGTGTTTTGTGTCATGTGATGGGATGTGATAGGTTGCTGGGCCTGATGCATTTTTTAACCCATCTCTTCTCATTGTAATCCAGCAGGGAATGTGACTGCATGTCACTTACTTTGAGTTATTGCATCGCCTAGTGTGTGAAAATAAGCACTAAGGACACGTAAATAACACTATAGTCACCTAGTTTTATTCCACATACTTGAAGCTGGCAATTATTCATATTTTACATGTTGCTTTAATTGCAGCTGAGACATCTCACTGCATTATTCATCTTTCATGAATCATTTCAGTGTAACTGTTGCATATATTATTCACCACCTTTGTAATGTCTTTTGTTGTGAATAGTGCATTCCACAAGTGCAGCTTCCTTTTTCCAGGTATTACAGTCACAAACTTTCAGATGTGAGTTTCATCAGCGTGTTGCACCAGGACATGAAATGTGTTTGTGCAAAAAAAAAAAAAAAACGTATTTCTTTTTAAATGCGCCACCAGATGGTTAGTTTTCCATAACTGGGGTTGATGATGATAATGATGATGATGATGATGGTTTCCTGTTGTCATATGACACGTTCGTGTATTTTATTATTTATCTGTGACTCTCCTCTGCCTGTCATTCTCTGTGGCTTTTATTTACTGTAGGGGTTGGCAGGGGCTGATAGCTCAGGGATGTCACTCCAGTATTCTCATCATCGATCCAAAGACATCTCAGACCATCCAGGTGTTGGAGAGGCATAAAGCTAATGTGGTCAAGGTGAGTTTCCAAAATGAACTTTCATTCATTTAATATGTTTTATTGGTTATTTCTTCATAATAGGGCTGCAAGCAATAATTATTGTCATTGTGTGGTAAATCTAATGTTATGTCAATTAGGCTAAAACTTTTGTCAAAAATCTTTTGCATTCCTAACATGTCCAAACCTCAATTTCAAAGGTCAAATAAACAAGAAAAGCAAATCTTTGAATTTGAGAAGCTGGAAACAATATAATGCAAAGGTTTCATATTTTGGAGGAACAGTTAATTAGTTATAAACTGACTAATATTTGAAGCTCTGTTCGATGGGCGACAAAATTTGATATCTGAATATGTAAAGCTGAAAACACTGAAGGGCCACAGACATACAGTATGTCTGATAATTTAGATAAGATAATCCTTGATTATTGTTATTGTTTATTTACTTTAATATTATTTGCAAAGCTACAGCAGCAATAACAAAAATGTAACAATAAAAGGCCAATAAATCATGTGAAATTTTTTAGTCATTATCTCTTTGAGTGCTATTGATGTATTTATATGTAATTTAAAATCCAATGCTTGAGTGTCATGGACGTATATATACGTCAAAGTGGTTTTTCGGCAGCTGGCACAAGAGGGCGCTCTCGCACAGCCTGTGATTAATATTGGGGCTTCTGGAATTTGTAGTCGGGACATAAAGCGACGGTGTACAGAGATCAAAGCAGGAAGTGGAGACGATCGCGATAAGAGAGCACAACAGACAGAATCTGGACAAAAAAGTGGTGATTAGGGAGGGAGGGGCCGCCATCTCTGGAAAAAAAAACAAGAATGGACCAAGGTAAAAACAAACATTCATGATAAAATAGAGAGTCTCTTCTTTCATTTGAGCTACTCAGTGTTTTAAGAGTCATAGAACAAAATATTTGGTGGGTCTTGAAAAGACTCAAAATGGCCAAAAACACTGGCACAAGGCACTTTCTGTTTTATAAAAAGGCTGGCACTCAGTGAGTTAATGTGAAAATAGGCCTAATTTGATTTTACTATTTTGTTATTTCTAAAAGCAAAAAAAAAACCTGTTGCACATAAAGGTGCAACATTAAAAATTCAGATAATTTCTATCTAGCCAGCGTGCCACGCTCAAATGCACTAACTATACTCCACTGTATCTTCTTTACATAGCAAATATTATATTTGCTGCTATATCTATTCTATGAATATCACACAGAGAACCAGTAAGACTACATGTATGTAGGGGTATGGATTGTAAGCTGGAAATGTCTCCAGAGCACTTACTGTACATGTTATATTGTATGTCCTTTTATATCTCAGTTTCTTGCTAATTTTGCGCTTTCCAAACACCTGCTGGTGGAGTAACATTTCATCACTCAATAATAATATTAGCATTGTGTAACCTTGAGCTAAGTTGTTTTTGGCCCTCTCTGGCAGACACATTCAGCTCTGCTTCACTGTGTATGCCAGTGTTAACAACACTGGTAGAGCTTGCCTCTGTATTGACGGATGGTCCTTGTGTGTGTGTGTGTGTGTGTGTGTTAGCGTATGTGTTTCTATGTTTGTGTGTTTTGTAGAAGGGTAAATAATGGGCAATACATTTCACAGTGATTATCAGTGCCTGGGCTCGATGGGCTTGCCTCTCATTCCTCATTCCAAAGCACATTTTAATCTTCTAAAGCACCACAGTCACAGCAGCGGACCATTCCTCAACACCCAGCACAACACAAGAAAGCTTGCTTGAAAATAAAAAAGAGCATTCCTACTCAGGAGCAGATACAGATACATAATCAATTATTTAAACACCAGTATATTCATTGTCTTTTTAAGTTTAGGGCCTGCATCAACTGCATTTCACTGCTGTTTCTTTTAGACATGTTCATTGCCATCCTGTTTCCAGGGCGACATGTTTGGTCCTAGTTTACATTCTGTCAGTTGCTGCTTTAACAAACATTGCAACCGGAAATTCAGAGGGGCTTATTTACAATGTTTATGTTGTTTAAAAAGGTCTGTAGGGTCTGTATCTTTGTCAGCATATGTTTTGTGTTTGGTAGGTGAAATGGTCGAGGGAAAACTACTACCACAATTTGAGTTCTCCCTACTGTCTGCGGCTGGCTTCAGGAGATGCCTCAGGGAAGATCATAGTGTGGGATGTGGTCAGTGGCACCGCCCATTGTGAGATCCAGGAGCACTCCAAACCTATCCAGGGTGAGAGATCTTCCAAACCCCCTTCCCGCCCTCTTTGTCATGTCGGCTTGGATTGATTCTTTGTCCAGCAGTTCTGTGCAGGAAGTGGATATTACTGTGGCAACATTGCCAAGGAGAAACTTGGAACTGTTGTTGGCTCTTTGTTTTCATTAAGATGCTCTTATCATCATTCTCTGTTTTTCCTCCTGGCACTCACTACGTCTCCATGCTCTTTATTCCCACGTTCTCCTCTCCGTCTTTTGTTTTTCTGCCAGACTTGGAGTGGTTATGGAATCAGGATGCGTCTCGTGATCTTCTGTTAGCCGTCCACCCTCCCAACTACATCGTTCTGTGGAACGGAGACACGGGCACCAAGCTGTGGAAGAAGAGCTATGCTGAGAACATCCTCTCCTTTTCTTTTGACCCCTTTGACCCCTCAAACATGGCGTGTAGGTGCACAGCATACTGTCAAAAAAAAACGTAACTCAGCCTTAAATTTATCCAAGATTTTCATTTTCTCGCCCACAAATGCACATCATGTCTCTACATTGTAGCTGGAAGTCTTAGACTTACAATTCATGCAGCCCACACATACCAGAGACACTGCACCACCTCTTAAGAGATTTATGGAATTCAGTTATTATACCTTTGGTAAACTCTCATTTTCCATAGTTCACTTTTTTTGGGGGAAAAAGCAGAGATAAAAGGAAACTGATATTTAGTTACAGAGACAAATAATGACAGCTGTGACAAGCATATGCATCATTCAAATCAAATGTTTTGTTTCATCTTGGCAGTGCTAACCAGTGAAGGAATAGTCTTCATCACAGACTTTTCCCACTCCAAACCACCGGGCAGCGCTGGCAAAAAGGTCTACATTGCCAGCCCCCATGCAAGCCCCGCCCACACCAAGCCCCCCCCAACTGCTGCTCCGGTCCCTACCGGCGCCAAGAAGGCCCTCAACAAGGTCAAAGTGCTCATCACCAATGAAAAACCCACGTAAGTTGTCATGTTTTAATAGATTGATTGCATATTTAAAACATTTTTAAATATTGGTCCAATTAATTAAGCACAGGTCTGGTGATAAATGAATGTAATTTGATAGATTTATTATGTTTAGTACCACAACTTGCAAATAGTAATGACAAACCTCATTTGTATGCCATTAAGTGACAAACTTGTGAAATTGTATAAGCCATTACTTTTCATAAAGCTCTGGCGGATCATGGAACGAACACTTGTTTGATATGCTGGCAGCTTCCTGCCTGAGCGGTTGTGGCTGTCACAGGTTTATTTATAGCAGCAGCACCCCAACCTATTCTGTCCATCTACTCAACCAGCTCTAATAACAAATACTCCATTAATCGTACTCCTCTTTATTCTCTGTCTCGCCAGTCTCATCGTGTCCGTTGAAGTGTTTTTGTTCCTCTCGGTGTGAGACGCGTTCTTCCCTCACCTTTCTCGTGGTTTGTAATTGCTCTGGAAAATGTTGTATTCCATCAGTCTGCCTTTGTGTGTGTGTGTGCACACGTGTGTGTGTGTGTGTGTGTGTGCACGTGCGTGCGTGTGTGTCGGTTTTGGGTGTTTATCATGTTCATTGTTAGAGTATCTCTCCTCTCTGGCTTTGTCTGCCTGGCGTTGATAGATGGGGGATTTAAACAAGACTCTGCTCTCACACACACTGTTATCAGACACATGTTGAATACAGTACTATATCATGCACATTAGTGTCTCATCAAACATCCATTAATCTGGTTGTTTAGCCAGCACAGATTTGGTGCATTTATCACGATAATAGACATCAGCATCACACGCAACTCATGTTGTTTTCATGAAGAAGTCAGTCTGTCTTTGCAACACAGCAGGTGAAGTTGTTTACCTTGCAGAGGAGCTGTAGACTGTTCACTGTAGCTGCTGCTCCTCGATCTGCTGACAAAATATCAAAACAGTAGTCAATAAATAGTGAGTAATTAACATTAATATACATGGACTATTTCCTGCAAATCTTTTTTTTGTCCCCACTGCAAGTTGTAGCTACTGATAGTCTTCTCTTAGCCAAGACTGGGGGGGGTCAGTTATTAAACATAATTATACACACATTTGGGGCTCATGTGCAAATCCAAGCCAAAGTTATGATTTATGCATCACTGTCTGCCAGTATCAGGTTGTGTGAGTTTTTTTCTGTTGTCTAGACTTCAGAAGCTCAAGCTGAAGTGACTACATAATATATAAAGACTGTATTTGATTTGAATGTCCCCTAGGTCATTAATGTTTACTCAACATGATGAACAATAGAAACTCGGAGAGTTCTTTAGAAACCTCGGGTCTGCTGGGGGTTCGCCTGCTGTCAAACACACCTTGCAGAACTTGCACTTGTTTGTGTTTGTGTGTATAATGATGCACAGAATGCTGCAGCCGACGTGGCTTATTCACAGCAAAGACGGGGGGATGTGAGGAGTGTGTGATGCTTTTGTAATTGTACAGCTGAATTTTTTTGTGAGGCTTTTGGGGTTACAGGACTTTTCTTTCTTTCTCTGTGAAGCTCCGTCGCTTTCTTTTTTGCATCTAAGACACAGATCTCGCTTTCACTCTTTCTGATGTTCTGCCTTTGGTGGCTCAGATATTTCATCCCCTATCTCTGCCTCGCCTGACTTCATTGAGCTGTTAACCGTGTGATTTAGCTCAGCAACTCCTAAAGGTTTCTCTATTGAGTCCATTTTATCTGTTGCGCTTCCCCCTGAGATGATAATGATCTCCATTGTGTTCTGAAGTTTGTCTCTCCTTTATTTAATCTCATGGTGACCTAGAGGATTGAAGTTGCAGAAATGAGTTATGGCCATGGGCCTGCTCATGAATTTTGTGAAAACCGGATCTCTGTTCCTTCTTGATTGAACTGATAAGTGTTTGTGACTGCTTTGTTGTCATGTGGCGACACAGAACCTGGCTGCTGCCAAGGATAATAGTGTTTGTAATTAATTTAAAACATGAAAGAAACTATAACCAACAGAACTTAGTTTAACATTTTAAGGACACTAATAATAATGGAAAGGATTCTTTTCTGATGCTGCCCCAATACCAGCTTAATTCCTCAGCATCCCATCATTAGACCAAATTCACTTTTAAGCTCGCCCTCATTTGCTTATGACTCAGAAACCACAGCGTTAATAACTAATTCATTCAGCCTTCTGTATGGGAAGACATGAATAAAGATGAAGTTGATCTTAGAAATGAGACAAGTTTTTTTTTTTTTTTTTTTTTTATTAAACTTGTCTTGAGACTTTCTCATCCATCATCACATTGGTATATTTGCATTTTTCATATGCTTGTGTTGTTGCAGCAGAGTCTCATTATATCTTTGATAATGTGTCTGCTGAATAACACTCCAATGAATCCTGTTATCTAGACCTTCATTTCTAACATCTGTTGTGTGCAATACATTGAGTTCAAAATAAGTATGCAAAACAGTGGCCAAATGAAGGAATACATGAATTTATCAATTAATAGATGAATCACACCTTTTAGGGTATTCATTTTCCTTTTTCTACTTCATTTTTTTCTTCCCATCCTTACTCTGCTTTGTGGCCTTGTAGTGCGGAGGCAGTGACCTTGAACGACTGCCTGCAGCTGTCCTACCTGCCATCCAAGAGGAACCACATGCTGCTGCTTTATCCCAGAGAGATCCTCATCCTGGACCTGGAGCTCAGCCAGACGGTGGGCGTGGTGGCCATCGAGCGCTCCGGGGTGCCCTTCATCCAGGTGAGGCACTGTGTGCACGTACAGCAAAAACTTGTGTGTAATGAGGATATTACTAAAGCTTGATCGTGACATCTTAAGCCTTAACCTAGTAGGTTTTTGGTGGACAGAAGGTGGCTAAGCCAACTGCAAGAATTTCTCATGGTTATAATTCTGTCAGCTCTCTGCCCTTTTCCTAATGGGTTGGAGAGACATTCCTGCTGTTGTGTATGTGGAAGTCACTGGCAAAGACATCTTGCAAAGCCTTTGCCAAGTCTTGTCTTAGGCTACGTAGACTGCAGGATAAAATGGCCTAAATTAGATAGCAAATGTGATTTTTTTTTTTTTAACAGTGCAGCTTCAGTTTTAACAGTCATATGGAAATTCATATGATTTCACCACGTCACTCTAGCTCGGCGCAAGCTGCGATGAAGGTAGTCAGTGGAGGGACAGTGATTGTTATGAATATGCTGGCTTCCACTGCACATCAACTTGCAAATGAAATTTGCTTCAGTGGTCTTCTTGTTTCTTCCCATATGACAGTGTGACATCTTTGTTCTTTAGTACAAGTAGGTCAATTCAGGACCCTGACCAATTCATGTGACAAACAAAAAACAATATACTTTGAGCAAAAAAAAATCCAAAGTGAGCATTCAGGCTGACAGTGTGAAGGTAGCATTTGTTGGTCTGGGAGATCAATGACAGGACGGCTGTGCTGACTTGTTCTAGCTCCCTTCGCCATCTTTCCCTCCCCTCAGATGAACTCTGCACACTTTTATTGCATTACCAAAACCTGTCTTTTTTATGGATGATTCCTCTAAGAAGCCAATTCCACCTGCCGTGAATGATAAAGGTCTCTACTTTTCTTCCTCCCTCTCTATGCTCACTGATGACAGCACAGCAGGGCCATGCTATACTTAACTACAACAAGACATCTCACCAGCTCACATGTTGTCTGACTTCCTGTTCCTTTCTATCGTCACATTGAGCAGCACCGGTAACCTTTAGCTGCCAATTCTCTTCTTTTCAGTCTGGATTTCTAATTTTCCAAGTTGATGACTGCTGCGGAGCTATTAGATAGAGGATTTGTCATGGCTTCAGAGCCAGTAATGAAATAGAAACTGTCTCTTAATGTCACTCTGTTCACTCTGCTTTCGCTCCCAACTCTGTGTCTGTCTGTGAACAAATGACCATTGTGGTGGCATTTCACTGAGTAGATCTTATGGTTTTCACTGTGTTGTTTTTACTCTATTTGATTCACAATGTGCCCTTTGGAATATGTAACCTTGGAGTTATGGACATGCATGAACCAGTTTACCACTCTTGGGTTTATCACTACAGCCAGTTGACCTTTTCTGTGTTCCTGAAATTGTGTCCTGTTCTATATTTTATTGAACCTCCATAAATCATACTTATTTTGGGTTGTCATTGATCTTGTTTTAATAAATGAATCCATGGTTAAACAGTACAAAGGCGGAGAACAAGACTTTGTAGTCTAGGAGTAAGTCCTAAAGTCACAGAGCAAGAGAAGAGGGGCATTACTCAGCCGCCCAGGCACTGTCCAGCCAACGCCTGCCTTCTTAAGTGTTATAAAGTGCTTGTCACACAACCAATTTGCATGACTGATGACACAGCTTCAGCAAAAGTCCAGACAGGGGTGTAAGAAGCTCCAAGTGCCAAGGAAAGACAGGGGTCTATAGACACGTCTATACTACCCTGTTAGATTTGGCACATATACAGGTACACAGAGTGGCCCGTTTAGCAGGTAGCTGAAAATCTAATGCAAACTATGGGATGGATCTGAGTTTAATATGATAAGTCAAAAAAGAACCACAAAGATGACACTCAAAATTTAAAAAGCATAAATGAAAACTGCTGTATAATTAATGAAACGTAGGCCATACCTCCCCATTCCCCTCAAAATCTGTTCATCTGAAATCAGAAATTATTACGACTATTTTCTCCTCAGTGATGTTGCTTAATACAAAATGATTTTCATCTCAAAATGGATGCCTTCTGCTTGTTTCATACATCAAAAGTGCATTGAAGCAGAGTGCTTTCATTATCACACATGCTTGTTGTTAACATAATGACTAATATTGTTTTCAGTCTATTTAGAGCTGAAACACTTACTCAATTTGTTGATTAAGCATCCCTAGTTTCCAGCTTCTCCAGTTTGAGCAGTCATTATTATTATTATTATCATCACCATTCCTCATTATTATTATTATTGGGCATTAGGGAAATTGTGACATTTCCCACAATTTTTATTGACCAAAATAGCCAAATAACCAAATGTCCAGAATAAAAATAAAAAAAAATCTGAAGATTAATCAGTGATAAAAATGTAATCCTTGTTGCATCTGTCTGTGATGAGCAATAGAAGTTCACGACTCTTATCATTTTCAGACTGACATAAGGCTTTATCGCTTGATTTTTGTATTTTGGACTAAATTATAAAATCACATTCACAGCTCTGAGAGCAAACTTCCTGGTCAGCACTAATCTTGTCAAAAACAGATCGCAAACTTGATCCTCGTCACCTGTCTCCCTGTCCAGGTGATTCCGTGCGCTCAGCGGGACGCCCTCTACTGTCTCCATGAGAATGGCTGTATCACTCTCCGAGTGTGTCGCTCCACTACCACTCCAGATGAAGCAGCAGGTATGAGCCTACATCACAGAGACGTGCACACATACTGCTCATGCTGCACCGTACTGACTCACGAACCGCTCTCCCTCCTGTCATATCCCCATCATCAGCCCAGCTGCACTGCAGTCAGAGCCTGCAGCCTGTCTGTATGCTCCAGTGGGCATTTAACCTCTTACTGTCTCATTTATCTTGGGCGTACTGTTATAGGCCAGTGGGAGTCGATTGTTGCTGAATCTCTCTCTCCTCCTCACTTACTGTCCTTGCTATCTCTTTCATGCTTCTCATTTTTTTTCTTCCCACCATCTCCTTTTGTGAGTCATTTATTTCCTGTCTTCTTATCTCTTTAAATCCTTCCTCACATCTCTCTACTCGGCTCCTCTTCTTTCCCCTCACACATACTCAAATGGTCTTCACCAGCCTCTCAATCACTCCTCCAGCTCTTATCTGCTTCTATTCTCTTTATTTATTAACATCTTCTCAACGTCATCTTCCACATTTTCTTTTTTCCTTCTCATTTCTGTCTCCCTCCATTTGTTTTGATTCCATCTCCCACATTTGTTCTTTCTTTTTCACTCCACCTCTCTCTCACACACTTCACCTTTTTACGACTGTTATCTCATTCTCCACTTTTCTTTCTGCTTCCTCCTCTTCTCCCTCAGACCCTGAGCAGAATGTCCATGAGCTCATGTACGACCTGCGTTCTCAGTGCGATGCCATCCGAGTCACCAAGACAGTGCGGCCATATCGCATGGTTATCTGCCCCGTCAACGAAAATAACGCTGCACTAATGGTCAGCGACGGCAGAGCCATGCTTTGGGAGCTTAAAGCCCATATGGGAAAGGCTGTTGTCAATCCTAGGTATACACACACACACACACACACACACACAGTCAGACCTATCTGCAAAGCTACATCATGTATTTTTTAGGCTGTAGCTGCAATAGCAGGGCGAGGTAATGGTTAAAAGTTTGAATACTTTGTAAAGTGACTTAAACTAACTTTAAACAACATAATCGTCTGACCTAAATTTAGTCTTCAGTGACAAGCGCAGGTAGGGGGTGCACAGAGTTAAGCCATCATTGATGAGCCCTGCTTCCCTTTGATGGAGCACTCCCTCGCTGCTGTCGAGGAGACAGTTTCGTATTTCTCTGAAGTTTGCTTCCTGTGTGAAGCACGGAGAGGTTTGTCTGCCTGTGAGCAGCAGAAACCAGAATTTATTTTGGGCAAACAGGAGAAATTTTAAGATGAGGGATGGCATGTTTTTGCTTTTTGCCACTTGATGATGAATTATCTTATTATAGTGTGTTTGAAATGATTTGCTCTGATGTTTCAGACAGATGGGCTTTCTATTTCAGGACTATTGATGGCAGTTGTCTTTCGCACTACACTGCATTGATAATCTAATCAACATTTTTGTGCTCAGTGTTCTCAGACAAGATGATTTGACCAAGGTTTGATATACTGACATGAATTCTAAAACCTGTTTCATTCTCTCTGTGAGGTACTGGGGTCACAGTGTGATGGACTGACCATGTTGAGATATATTATACAGAAGTATTTATAGTGGAACATTCTGCTCTGCTGTACCCACTGAATGATATCACTGTTTGCAGTCATCATGGAAATAATCATTCCAGCGTCTTTGTTTTATTGGGCAGTTTCTAATCAATACAAGGAATCAGCAGACGTGTCGTCCTCTATGAATCCTGTCTTCTCCCTCTCTGGTTCAGTAATTTATTATAAGGTGGATCACATTCATCATCATCGTCGTCTCAATACCAGTTGTGTGTCATGCTTTCAAAATGTATTTTATGAAGAATTAATGATTAATCTCTCTGCTCCTCTTTATCAGTTCTGGTCTCTCGCCGCTTTACACCCCCGTGTCATTTTGTGGATCTCCACTGGGTCCAAACCAGAAAAGGATTCAGGATCTCTCTCTCAACAGCATGATCGGTACGACTGCACGCATTACCATCATTATAAATCAGTTCATCAATATGAATACAGTGGAATGAATTTAATTTGAAAATATTGCATTTAATGAGAGCTCTATCAACATAAACCACACGTTGTTCAAGGTGGTGTATTATTTTATTTTTTTCGCCTCATCCTCCATAGAGGCAAGACTTCCATTTTTGAAAGTAAATGTGAAAACCAAAAATATATAAAGAGACATACAGTAGCTGTTAGTGAGTGTGTGTGTGTACAAATGTGTGCACCAGCCTTCTCATGTCTTTCATTGTACCTCAGGTTGTTGTGTAGGCCTCGGGGTACTCCTTCCCTTTCTACTTTAATGTGTGACTGCTGGTTTCTCCTCTGTGCATGACACAGGCCAGCGTTATTCCCAGTCTGAGCAGCTCTGCACAGTCCCATAGGTGCTTGGCCCTTCCTCCTTCTACTGTCTGTTTACCATCTCATCCCTTTGCTTATGATGTGTTTCCATCCCTCCTCCCTGTTGATTTAGAACAGAACTGCCTGTCAAAAGATGAATGTAGGTATGAAATAGTAACGAGATGCAGGACGTTTGTCACTTGTATTCAATGAGAGTCTAACTGCCAGTGAGCCCAAGTCCTTTGGGAGGAGGAACAGTTGAAGTTATGCTGAGGAATAGCTCTGTCTGACAGTAGCTGACTAAAGCTGATGTTATGTGGGAACATCTCTGGCCGGCAGGTTGCGAACATTTTGTCAAAAGCAAGCGCCTTGTTAAAATGTGATGCTAATAGGCTGACAAAAGAGGGCAAACCAGTCATTGCTATAGGCAAGAGCTGCCACCTAGAAATCTATGCACTTTCATTTGCTGCACATCGCAGTCTGTATGTTTGGGGTTTTTATTGCCGTATTGGTTTGTTTGGCATTATGCCCTCATCTTATTTTATTATTTCTTCAAGCTACAATGAACGCCCATTTAGAGAGACATTAAATTTCCAACGTAAAGAAGGCTATTATGATGCATGAAATGAAAACCAAATGGATTTTTCAACCAGTACCAATTATAGCTTCAAGGAATTTGCACCATCAGAAGTGTCCTCCAGCTCTGCAGCAAATAGACAAAAGGAGATGACTGCCCATTTAGAACTTATAAAGTTTAGTAATTAACTGTCTTATTGTGAAAAGCATTGCCAATGAATATGTGCCTCAGTAAAAGTCTTTGAAAATATTTAAGGACCTGGGGCTTATGTTTATGCTGAAAACTGGTGCTAGATGTTAGGGCTGCCTGGTATTAAAATGTAGTGAAATTAACATAGATTTAAGTAGAGGAAGCGCATGAATACATCTGTGTAAAATATGGGTCTGTGGTTAAATTGTCTTAACTCACTACTTTAGATGACTAAACAAAATTAGTAATTTTCTACTGGCTCCAGCTGCAGTCAAATTGTGTGAACTTTTCCACTTCAGCCAAAGAACAACTTGAGATTATAGGGGCAAAGCCAAGTTGAAAGTATTTGTGGGCTAATGAGCTCTGTTACAAATGGCTGTCTAGAATTCTGGGAAGAAAGAGGGAAAGAGATAACTGCGCTCTTCTCGCCAAACTGTAAAAGATTAGGTTTATTCCAACACGTTTAACTTGAGCCTTCATCAGGGTACAAATAACACTGTGACATAACTCACACTTGTACAAAGTCAGGACAGTTTCTGTCTCATGCATATCAGTAACTGATGTTGTTGCTGTCATTGTTTTGGTTAGAATTAGGTGATAATTTGTTAGTTTGGGTCTGATGTCTCAGTGTTCATCCATCCATTCATTCATCCATCCGCCTAAAATTTTACAGACCAAAACTACTCTGGAAATATTAATATGAAATACTGTAGAGCACACTATGAAGAGTTACAGGAAAACATTAAAGTCATGTTTTATTAACTCTTTGATTGCCAGCTGTTTTATAAAACAGAATGTGCCTTGTGCCAGCGTCTCTTTATGCTCCAACTACAAATCCCAGAAGCCCCAACGTTACTCACAGGCTGCGGGAGACCGCAATCGACGATCTGCTGCTAAAAAAACACTTTTTCCTCTGTTTACGTCTATGGCAATCAAGCGTCAGATTTTAAATGACATTGAAATACGTCAATGACACTCAGAGAGTTAATGCAGACCTGTAGGCCTAAATATTATATTGGACGCAGATGGATCAACACACACAGTATTAAAGGACTTGGTCATGGTCAGACAATCTAATAGGACATTGCTAACTAGAGTGTAAATCCCATAAATTATCTCAATGTATTTGTTTTGTACAGTTCAAGTTGCTACATTGATTTATTGTAAATGTAGCTAAGATGCAGGAAAAACGGACAAGCAAAATGGGAAAAAAAAATAGTGGCCATTCAATGGACATTTTCATGTAGCAATGCTAAGCATGCTAGAATTACACTGTTTAATTAAAACATGTTGTGGTTTTGTCTCCAGGCCAGACCTTGATAGCTGGTGAATCTCTTCCTCCATCATCCAACCAGCAGGAGGTCCAGCTGAAGTTCCTGCTGACTGGTCTGCTGTCTGGTCTGCCGCTTCCACCGTTTGCACTCCGCATGTGTCCTCCTCTTACCACCAAAAACATCAACCATTACCAGCCCCTGCTGGCTATAGGTTGGTAATAATGCACCACTGATAAACAAACAAACAAACAAAACTCGCTGAAGAGCAAGGCACTACCACTGGCAGGGTAGGGGGTTTCTAATTCTCCACTAAATTGGGAAAGTTCTGTTCTGCGTGAAGGAGCAGTGTACAGTCTGGAGCTCAGTATCATTAATTCACATCTTGGAAAAAAAAAAATCTGGAGGTAACGGCATGTTATTTTGGTTCAGAGTAAAACCAATTACGGTACATCAGTGCTGCAGTGCATGGCTGGTTTTTTGTTTGTTTTCTCTGTCTCATTCATGACAACAAATAATCTAACTGAACATTAGTAAATGTTTCATTAATAATTAGTTAATAATGAATTAATAATTTCAAAATTGGGGTATTGTCAATCAATGCATGCATTTACATGGTTACATAGTTACATTGCTTATGATCCATATTTTTTATATTCTCTTTTTTTTTAATCTTCTTTATTTCTAGATTAGTTTATTACTGTTTTGCGCAGTTTTGCTGTCATTTTACACAGTCACGCAGAAAATTAATATTCGCCTCCCATTCACTTTCATTCAACATGAGTTAAGGGTTTAAAAACACCCACTACCAGGTGTGAATGTGAAGTAATTCACATCTTTGATTAATGTGGCGTTCAACTTCTGAATTTTCAGGCTAATATTGCCTCGGTAGGCGATGTGATGAAATGAAATCATCAGATGAAATGCACACATCAGTATGTCTCAATATACAAATCATTGCTGTGAATAAGTCAGAAAGTCAGTAAGTAGCAGTCCATCAAATGTGACTGTATGGTCTGTGCAGTGATGCAAAAAGCTAAACTTTATCTGAATCAGTCTGATTGCTGCTGAGAGAGTTTTCGTTTATTTAGACTGGCACAGCAATTTTCTTCAAAAGCTACACTACCTTCCCCACAGTAATGATGCATCACATTTATGACACATTAACATTAATTGACACGTAACATTATTTGAAATTGAAATTTGAACTGGAAATTTAGAGCAGAATTGTGCATGTAATGTACAGTATGTCTGTGTCTATCTGCTGCTTTCTGTGTATATACAGTATATCTCGGTGTGCACACACTCATATTCCATTTAAGGTGAACACAGGTGTACTGCTGTTCTCTGCCCACGGCAAAGCTTCAATTTGGTTGTCAAGCTGTGAAATAGACAAAATTCAGTCCAGACATAGCCCACATAAATTAAGCATGGCTCAAAGATGCATTGCCTCCCACAGATGAGCAGATGGATGATAACACCTTTAACCTTACACATCGTACAACCATTTCCTCTGGGTCTCTTTGTCACTTTGATGTGCTTCACGGCCACCATGGTGCGGCACTTAGATCTCTTAAGTTCTCCACACATTATTACTTAATGACTGTAATAGTTCTAAAAGGCAAATAGTGATGACCACTGCTCTTCTCTGTCTGTTATTTATTGGTTTGTTGTGAAGTGGCATCTCGAGCTAAAAAAAACAAAAACAGTCATTTCAGAATCGTTTTTCCCCAATCAGTGAATGAATTCTGGAATGAGGGCAGGAGGAGCCCATCACATCACAGATGGTGTGGGTTTGACTTGGCACAGCTGGATCCCAGTGGTGTTCTGAATCTAAAAACTAGACCAGGGTGTTTGAGTTTTCTATGCACATCATTTGTCAGGTCCCTAGAGTCAACTCAAGTAGCTAAACAGTCTCTAGCTGCATTATTGAATTGTGCCTTTTGTTTCACTTCCTGTGAGCTGGGCTGGCTTGTGAATAGAATATTTTGGGGAATGGATAATTACTAATTGGGGATTCAGATGGAAGGCACATCTCTGCTGAAAGGTGGAAGCAATGTTAGTATGTTTAATTAAAATGCTGTCTTGAGGCTAGTATTTTTATTCTTTTTTATTTTGCGCTCTTGTATTAGCACAGTGTGGAATGATACATATTTTATTGCAACTATGGTAGACAGACTTAAAATCTGATATTTGGCCTCACCTTCATGATTTATAAATTGAGTGCATCCCTGGTTTACAATTGCAGTTGTCATTTCTCCAGTAATGGTGCTGAGGTTGGTACTGTGACAGGTGTTCTGGCAGGTGTTGGCATGTGTCACCTCTCTTGTTTACCAAGAGCCAGAGAATACACCTGATCATTAAATACAGGCAGCTCCATGGATGAGTGCGTGGTAGATATAGATCAGTGACTTTCCTCCAGCCTCTGCTCCAGTCTGCATTAGGTGTCTCCTCACTGTGGAGTTGAGGTAAAAGGGGGGCTCATTGAGTCTCAGTGATGCAACACCAGCCGAGGGAACCTGAGTTTTTACACCTTCCACTAGGTGCAAATAAAGCGAGAGATGAGCTCACTGCTGATGGTGTGAAAGCACTGGGGGTTGAAATTGCCAGCCACAGTTTCATTACACTGAGACAGAAGGCAGGGTTTCCTGTCTCTGTTTTCTTTGTTTCCTCTTTCCCTCTTCTTCTCTCAGTCTTTCGTGCTTCTTGCCTCCAAAGGGAAGGTTACAGAAGCGATGCAGCCAACCTAGCTACCCTGAAGCGATGCTGTCTGGTCTCCTGTCTGAAAAGCTGTAATCTTTGTGAGACCTGACAGCTCCATTACAGATAAATACAAGCCTCAGAGTATCCCTTTTCAATGACATGTACACAAACTCTGATAAACTGACATCCATTCCTAATCATCTGAGGGTGGCATGCTTAATTTATTAATCCGTGCTCGCCCAACAGGTATTCTTCACTGCGTTGTTTGTGAAATTGGAATGAAGTATCAGCACAGCAAAAACAAATTTGTCAAACATAATGAAAAAACACCCGCATCTCAAAAAGTAACACAATGGTCAGATGGACTGATTCCCACTCTCAACTCCAGGGGTGTGTCAGACAGAATAATATCAGTTAGGTTGCAGTCCACAAAAGAGGCTATTCAAAGCTTCCAGAGTTCACATTATCCTCTGCCACCACCCTCTTATTTGTTAAATTTGTTGTTATTTGTTAATCCACTGTTAATCCACACACGCACACACACACATATAACAGTCATATATGAGTCTTATCATTCTTTGAATACAACTTTTGGTAAGAAAGTGAGTGAGAAATACAATTTTTTAGAACCAAATTCATTAACAGACCAGTTCCAAACAGCAGCTCTGGCTGGAGGTTGTTTTCTATTTGCTGTCATATTTGAAGAATCTATCAAACTGAAGTGTTTTCAACGATTTTAACCTCTCACCTCACCAGAACATATGGAGGCACAGCATCTTCTTGATCATCTTGATTTAAAATTAAACAAATTGGCTGTGGCTGTGGTTGGCTGTGAGGCAACTCACAGACAGGAGTATCCATGTTTGTCTCCACCCACCCACTTCCTGTGTGCATGACATCTATCGGCTTCACAGGGAGCTGGATGAGACGACGACACACACACACACACACACACACACACAGACACACACACACACACACACACACACACACACACACACACAGATGCCTATGCGGCATCGCCTATCATCACCTCCAGATGTTGTGCCAGCATGTGGTCGTCTCACTGAAGCCCAGTGCAGTCCTTTGCAGAGAGACTGGGTGCATTTCACTCAAACTGGATAATTATCAAAGTAAATGTTCTCATGCACCTGTTTGTGTTCACCGCAAACATAAAATAAAAAAAATATGTTCCCCAAACCTTGTTAACCGCTTTCCAAGCATCATGAGAATAGACTTTCTGATTTGCTTTTACATCTGCTGCAGAATTAGTTTTTTTTATTGTTTTTTTTTTTTGTTTTTTTTTTTGCAAGCTTCCAGAATTGAGTAATTATTTTAATTGCTGCGCCTTTCCGCTTCTTTGCTCAGGTTATAACCTCAACTGTTTAGTGTATTTTGTTTTCCTCACTAATGGCAAATTGGTCAATGGCATTCTATAAAACCATGACAAAACTGTTGTTTTGCAATTTCCATAATGTAAATCAGATGGCAGTAAGTGGCCCATTTACATGGTTTGAAGCTGGAAGTGTAAACAAGGGCTTTTATTTTGTTCAAATATATATAAGAAATAATCACCAATTCCAGTTAGTGCACAAGAAAATATTTGCCTTAATAGGAAAAATGCAAAATCTAAAATGTGATCACTTATTCAAATCCCCACAACATTCAAACTTAAAAATATTTAAAATCATTATTAACAAAACAAACTTGAGCCACACAGGATGATGTGTGTCATCTCTGAAACCGTTTATACTGAAACAGGTTCTAAGTTTACTTGGAGTTAATTTTAACATGAATCATCTTAACTTGCGACATGAAAAATAACTTTTCAGTAGATTTTGGTTTGATTTTCTCTGTCATCACAGTGTTAAATGATACCTGCAGTATTTAATCAGGTTTTGTGGAGGGATGGAGGTGCTGTGCTGTTTTCCCAGCAGCAGATGAAACAGTGCAGTGCTCTCAGGCTGTGAGTTGAGTGACACAGGGATTGACGTGCTGCAGTGGTGACAGGGGGAACGCAGGGGTGTCGCGTTGACACACCGTCTCTCTGATCCTGCTGGAGGGTAGATGCTGCTAAGTTAAGTAACTTTAAGCCTCGTCTCCGCTTGTCTTTCTGTGTCAGTCTGTCTCATACTTCTTCTGCCCTCCTCTTTGTCTCTGTTTCTTCTCAGGCACCAGTAATGGATCTGTACTGGTCTACAATCTGACCAGTGGTCTTCTCCACAAAGAACTCAGTGTCCACTCTTGTGAAGTCAGGTATGTTTTCTGTATTATAACTTATGTAATATCTGAAAAATGACACGTTGGGTCAACCACAGTGGCCAGTCAGTCAGCACAAGGCAGATTGATTTTCTCTTGATTGTTTTCAGGCTCATTAGAGACGGAGGCCATTGGCAATCACATAATTAGAGTGCCTTGTCAGCACTTGTGTTCCTTAGACTGCGTTAGTATGGTTGTCTGGACTCAAAGAAATAACGACTACAACCACATGAGCAAAGTGAAAAGAATTCCAAATTAATGTATAGTATGATCAAAATCTATATAAAAATATATATTTTGATAGCCTGACAAGCCAGACTATGACATCAAATGTGTATTTTGGGGGCAGTCCATAGGCAGAGTTGAAGCCTGTGGGCGGGACCAACTGTTGTCGTTCAAACTGTCTCTGCACGTAATAGGCCAGAGCTATGACCAATCAGAGCAACGGATAATATGAGCAGAGCCAGCTGGTATATTAGACTTTTTGCCGTAGCCGGTCGTCAAAACAGCAAATACATCCTTCTTTAAAACGGATGACTTGAGTGCTTCTTTCTGCTCAACTTTCAAAGAAAAGCCCAAGTCTAACTCTTCGATGATGATGAAATCGATGACAGAGCCGATTAAAATGACCGCTGTTCGTTAGCCACAGCCATCTTGGTTGTTTTGCCATCTCCAGCGTCACGCAGCCTTGTCGTCATCGTGCTAAGCCCGCCCCAACAGCTCACTACACAGACAGAGCGTTGTGATTGGTCTGACAGATTCCTTGCCGGAGCCAGGATTATCCACTAGACAAAAATGTGTGTGTGTGCGTGCGTGCGTGTGTATGTGTGCGTTTTATTCACAGTAGAGAGAAGAAGAGTGTTAAATTAGTGATGTCCAATAGTATAATCTACAACACTTAGTATTGTGTTTCTCCAGTCAACAGCAACAGTCCTGACCAAATCACTTTTTACTGACCTCTACAAACTGACAACAACCAAACTGCTATTATTTTTTTTTTTTTTAAGTCCAGCTCATACTCCATACAGCTCTCTCTCAGTGGGCGTTTTGTCAAACAGCTGTAACTAATAGCATCAGTGTAATACTCTGGTATCATGCATGCTAGCTAACTCCTAAGCAGAACAGAGACAGCACCAATGTTATTACTTACACCTGTGTTTTTCAGGCTGTCATAGTTCAAAATGTCTGCTTAGGGAAAGGTCTATTGATTGGGTGAAACACGCTGCAAAGAATTAAAAATCTACTTTTCCATTGTTATTTGGAAAAAAATCATCTTATTTTTTTTTTATGGTGGGAATTTGAGTCGCACATTTCTTTTAACCCCTGAACACACCAACACATTCCCTCTAGTGTAAGTAGCTAATTAATGAACCTGTCAGTAGCACATCAAAGAGCTCGTCTGGGGGAAAAGCTCAATATGTCATGCCTCAGTGCCATGAACTTCTGTGTAAACACCCCATGCTCAGTCCCTTACTCATGTTCCATCCATCCATTATCTACCGCTTATCCTCACGTAGGGTCGCGGGGGGGGTGCCCTAAGACAGCCTATCCCAGCTGTCTTAGGGCGGAAGGCAGGAGGGGACACCCTGGACAACTCTCCACCTCATTGCAGGACACATAGACACCTTCTTGCTGTGAGGCTACAGTGCTAACCACTGCACCACTGTGCCGCCATCAGATATATTAGTTTAAATTTGGTTAGTTACTCAAAGCACTTCTTGGTCTCGACTCAGCTCTTACCGCTTTGTTTCACTCTGGTTTTGTTTTACATTCAATTCCTTTATTCTGCCCAGTGCATTGGTTAATTATGGTCTGCAGGACGGGCAATACTTACATGTAGAAGTGCCAATGTCCGAACAGCACACCGTCTTCTGAGTGCTCCATCATGCAACAACCAAATATCAAAAAGAGAGCAGGCTTCGCTTCATTAGTTAGTTTTCTCCAATGAGCAGCAAAACTAGTTCACCAGGTTTAATTAAGCACAAGATTGAATCAATTAATACTGTTAAAAGATTGATTGGAAGCAAACAGCATTCGTTCAGGCAGAGCCAAGCTCTCTTTAATGAGAGAAGTTGGTATCCACAAATGCACAACTCTGACAAACTTTAATGAGCTGTGCAACACATAAGTTTCTTGAAATATCTGTAGCTACATCTGCCAGTTTTTATGTGTTTGTGTGTTTTCTCTGCTGGGTTTCTGATGTTGGTTTGTCACTGTGAATTTGTTCTACAGTCCTGACACTCAACGGCTGTCTCTTCATCTGCTGATCATCTCTCACTCAACACTACTGTATCTTGCTTTCCCACACGGCATATAATATTTACACTCATGTTTTTTTTTTTTTTAAATGCTCACTGACAGTTGACAAAAGGTGCAAAAATGTTCAAATATGTGAATATGACAGTCTTGAACCCTTTCAATCAAACATTCATCAGAACAGTGCCTTGTTTCTCTTGAAAACACCTCCATTAGATTTTCTCTCCTCCTGTATGGGACTCTCATAGAGCCTCCTGTTATTTCCTGTGCTGTGATGTGCAACATTAAGATCAAAGCTGTGAGTTTTCTGCGGCGGAGAGAGCAGAGGTGCTTTATGGAAATGAGCCCAGCAGCCCCTTGCCCTGGCACCACCATGCCAAATGAGGCCTCGCTATTTAGCATCTCATTTACATTTTGTGGGAAGATCGACTAATTAATCATGTGGCTATTTTCCATCTCATTACTGTGGCGTTTGTGCTCCCTGAGCTGGGCCCATTTCTCAAAAATATTCAAATCTCACACATTTTTTACACCTTCCCTGTGGATTTTGTTGAAGTTTTAGGTGTCTAATTTACATCACTGCTTGCTAGGATGTAGTGGAGCAGTTTTTGACAGCAACACTGTGTTTAAGTATTAGTATAGTGTCAATCATTTAACTAAAACCTATGTCTGTGTGCTTATTCCACAGGGGGATTGAATGGGTGAGTCTCACCAGTTTCCTATCTTTTGCTACGTCTGCTCCCAACAACATGGGCCTGGTACGCAATGAGCTGCAGCATGTCGACCTGCCTACTGGTGAGAGACTCACACATGTGCGCATGCGCACACACACAACATCACCATACCTGAGGCTACCACAGGGTTCCTACGCATCTTTGGATAACCTGGAAAATGATTGAATGTTCTGGAAACAGTTAAGTTATCCTGGAACTTTTTTCATGCAAACAAACAGGCTAAAAGTAACTTTTCACATTTTTTTGCATTCTCTCACAAGGAATGGGGAGGATAAATATTTTTCCAGGATCACTTAACCGTTTCAGGACATTTTTTCTCATTTTACGTTTCCCATGGCTGAAAAATTGGTCAGGTTTTCCAAGACACTTGGGAACCGTGTTCCATCTAGCACTTTTATGTTACCTTTTGTTTTGGAAGTTTGTTTTGAGCAGGTTTCCTGCAGCCTTAACACCAGAGAAAATAGACTCTGTCATTATTTGTCTTTCTGTGGTTCTCTAAGACTCTCCTCTTGTTCTCCTCAAGAGAGTATTTACACACACATCCAGATTGCAGCCAAACTAAACAGTGTTAGGGTACCGCCAAGGGATGCCAGGCTCTGAAAATGAGTTCCTGCCGAGCAACTTACAGTGTATCCCAGCCAATGGCGGCTCTGTGGAATTATCATGCCAGCAATAACCATTTTGAGAGAGAATTGGAAAGTCAGGGAGCTAATGAGTGGTCAGTAAGAAACAGTTAAAGACTTCAATGAAAAAAATCTTTTCTTTTAGTTTAGCGAAAAGGTAATTGATATGGAGGCAATCTAAGATATAAATAATTGATGAGCACTTTTGTCATGTGTGTCTGTTTCATTCACTTTAAACTTTACGTGCTTGGCCTAAAGAATTGGCTTGGACACACTTTATCTTATGGCCACTATAATGGCCGGGTCACTGAGGCTTTATCCCTAATTCATTCAGAACAATGGCAAGGCACTTCTTTAATGACTCTCTAAAGTCATTAAAGTTAACAGTCCACGACATTAGCTTTGGCTACAGGCTCACGCACTTTCCAACACACATATGCTTGCATGTCTGAATAATTTAAATGACTAACATCCTCCAAGGTGTCCTTGACTAGTGCAGAGCATTTTCGGACGCATGCATTTTTTGATGTCTTACTGAGAGTTAGATGGAAAGATCAATAATATTTCAGTCTGTGGGTTTGCAGAGATACAGTAGAGTTTAGCCTAGCAAAGCAAAATTTGCCTTTCAAGAACACTGAAGACATCTTATTTACAGGTTACAACTTGTTCTGCATTTAATATACGTTAGATCTTGAAATGTCAGTTGTGCCAACCAGCATTTAACTTGGAGCTACACGTCAGTAAGATTTGTACTTTTTTTTTTGTAACTCAAGTTTATGTACATTTTTGTCACTTGTGTGTGCATAATTTTTGCATAAACAAGTCCTTAAATAGAGCAGGACCAAAATAACTCCTGGACTTAGATTAAAGTAAATGGACCCACATTTCCAGTATATGGTGCCTTTTGAGTCCTTCGACCACTCAAAGCACTTTTCACTACATGTCAGTGTTCAAAAACGCATTCATCCACTGATGGCAGAGGCTGCCATGCAAGGAGCCAACCTGCCCATCCGGATCTAATCTGAATACTCATTTTCACACTGATGGCAAAGCTCTGACCTGCTCTAACTCTAAACCACAGCCCTTAGCGTCTTATATCTTTATTTATGAAAGGATTTTCTACGTGCTACAAGAACTGGGGGAAGTTGGTGTTGCGATGTAGTGAACTCAGTTTGCATTTTCTCGCAAACTGTATAAATATTTATGATGTGCATTGATGATGATTACATATAATTATAACCACAGTATTAATTATACATGCGTGATGCTGTGGTGGTAAGACTCCCGGTCTTCCCAGTCATCGTCCACAGAAGGGGATGAGCATGACATTTCTGCGATCACTATAAAGCACCGACCCTCATCCCTTTGCAGACAGCAGGTGAAGAAAGTGTGACCCCATTTGTGTCTTTGTTGCAGTATTCAGGACCTTGATGTGTGCGTGCGTGCGTGTGTGCGTGTGTGTGTCTTTCTGTGAATTCACATTTAACCTGTGATTAGAGCCTGTAGGCTGCTGATCTGAAGAGGGGCTTAATTGATACTGGAAACAAAAGAGGAAATGATGAAGAGGGCTGCATTAGCCTCTAGTGCACCACAGGTCGTCCAAGTTTCCTCTGCACCATATGCTTAGCTATTCTTTCCCCTCTGGTACACATCAACTGTCATCTCAACAGAACTATTTGAGGTCACCCCCCATCACCCTCAACCCAAACCACCACAGGCAGCTCCTTCACTCGTGCATTTTAAACAGGCTACCTTCCTAAGTGTCCTCAGCAACTTTGGATCAGCACTTCTGTAGGCAAATGTGATAAGATACAGCTGAAGGGTATTCTTGTTTTGTTTAAAGGGGCACCTTGATGCTCTGCATAATGTCTGCTTCGCTGGCTGCACCGTTGGCAAATGAAAAGCAGAGATTAGAGCAGGTGGTGAGAATAAGTTGTCACCAGTTTGCTCTTTCGGCTCCAGCTAAAGAGATGAAACCAGGACGCCCTGGCAGTAAAGTGAAATGAGATCAATCAGTCTCTTCACAGGTGAAGAAGGATACCGTCTTCTGCCCTCCATCATCACTACCTCTCTCCCGTTCACTCTGTGTTTTCCAGGCAGATGCTTTGCGTTCAGAGGCGAGCGAGGAAATGATGAGCCTCCCATTGAGATGATTAAAGTGTCTCATCTCAAGTGAGTTTTAATGCCTTTACCCTGCATACACACACATACACACACATTGTACACTGACATATAAACAATTTAGACCCCCCCACACACAACTTCATTTTACCTGTCTGGAGCCCTCCCACCCTCTCTCTCTCTAACTCCTTCTGTCCTTCACAAATTAATGCTGTGTAATGTTTGGGGTTGTCAGGTTTTCATTCAAGCATTTATCATTGCTGCAAACTTTTAATGGGACTGTGATATTCAGAAAAAAAATCTAGGATTCTTTACAGTCATCACACATTTACTGAGAAATGCAACAGGCTTATCAGACACTCGTGTATACTCTCAAAGTGTTTGGCAGTAAATCTTGTGTTTTATTTTCAAGGGCATCATATTTTGACCTGCCCTGGAGGCCATGAAAGCAAGTCATGGCCACAATATTATTATTATTATTATTATTATAGATCGTATTATTTACAAGCTGCCCTTCCATGGAACGAGTTTAATGAAAGGTTGATTTCATAACTGATAAAATGCATTATTGCTCAGTTAAATACACTCGTTGCAACAGCTGTACCTGGTGTTGTGTGTGACAGGAGCTTAAATTAAACATTCATGGGCAACGTACATTACTGTGTCAATTTGCTGATTTACCTGCTGTTACAATAACTTAGCATTGTATCTAAATACCAAACAGTGGTTTGATGGTTTAGCTTGTAGTATTATTCCATAAACAGGTCACTGCAATGGCTGCTATTTGGCAAATAGCTGCATAATAGCTAAGAAGTCTAATATAGCAAAGATGAGCAGTAACATATATGATGTTCTACACTCTGACTCACTATGTATCATATCATGGGAGAAAAGGAGGTGAAAATGTTATTTTCAATTATTGGATAGTGTATCATATACATGTCATATAATTTTAATCACACTGACACAGATCACAGTCTTATAATAGCGTAGACCGGGGTTTGTAGGGAGCCAGTAACATATTTTCACTGTCGCTCCCTGAGGAGCTGCCCAGTGTGTTTACTCTCTGATTTCTGGCTTTCTCCCCCATGGCAGCTAAAGGCTAAGATATTTGCTCTTGATAAATTGCATGGTACCTTTTAATGTTGGGGAGCCTGTTTCTTGGCCAGAACTCTTTTTTGGATCAGTTAGGGGATTCAGACTGACTGACTTCAGGTCACAAGTGTGAATATTTTATTCATATGTGCAAGAAAATCCTTGTTCATGCTGCTCTGTTTTCGTGCTGTAAACAGCTGTGTACACTACAGTATGGTTTAAGAGTTGACCACAAAGGGTGATTTTGCAAAAGTAGCCTTGTTGCATTGGCTGGTTGTTGGTTAAACATTGCTTACGGTAGTCTAAAACTTGAACATGAACACTCAAACCTCTTTGAAAGATGACTGGATAAATTTGACCTCATGCTGTCAGCGTTATGCTGACACATTGGCCGACTCAGCATCCAATCCACATAAAAAAAAAGCCATTTATTGTGGGGTTGTGGACACTGTGTGTTTGAGTCTGAATGTGTGTGTTTCTGATGTCCATCCTCAGGCAGTATCTGGTGGTGGTGTTCAGAGACAAACCTCTGGAGCTGTGGGATGCCAGGACAGGGACGCTACTGCGGGAGATGGCTAAGAACTTCCCTACTGTTACTGCACTGGTACTGACAAATCTACATACTAATAACTAACACATCCTTTACTGAGCCTAAAACTGCAGGAAATAAATAAACACAACTGAAATATATGAGAGGGATAACATGTGCATGATTTATTTAATATACTGAACTGCATATCTGAATATCTTAGGTTCTTCTTTAAGAGAATACACTGGCTGGTGCTTCAGTCGACTTGTTCCTTTCCTCTCTTATTCGGGGTGTGGGGGGCTATTTGTTCCATTCGTCTGAAAATTTCAAGCTCAGCAGAGAAGCGTGGCTTCATTAGGCCAGAGAAATGCTCATAAAAGAAGAGTTATGCTGGATAAACTTTACAGTGGGGCTGTAAAATCCGCCACAGTGCGAATAAAAACCGCCAGCAACCTTAATAATACATGCTGGCCTCCCCAAGCCCCATATTGCTGTCTCATTTCCATATTGATTACAACCTCGACTCAACCAGACTGCAGCCACAGTGCTCCAGGAGTTAGACAGGAATTCTGGGGAAAACAGCTCTCCTGTGTGCCTGAATTTAATTTATTTGTGCATCTACTGTACAGATCACTTCCCTTTCAGGACTGCCTTTTGCACTGTGATGGTTTGTGTCTGGGTCTTCATCTGAGTTTCTTGCTGTAACTGCAACCCTATGTGTTTGTATAAACAGGAGTGGTCCCCCTCCCACAACTTGAAGAGTCTGAAGAAGAAGCAGATGGCAGCGAGGGAGGCCATAGCTCGGCAGACTGTGTCAGACGCTGAGCAGAGCAGCGTTGAATCCTCAGTCATCAGGTCAGCATTATAAAATGTCAATTTTTCTCTTTGGAAATCTTTTGCCAGGATCTTAAGCTCTAAGGCAGAGTTAAAGCTGCTCTATGAGGCTCTGAAAAAGCAACAGTTAATCATTCCAATCCCACAACAGTTTTTTTTTTTTTACCTCTTATTCTCTTTCAGTGATTGATTATGTGATTGCCTAGAACCAGGACCTTTTAATGTTTTTTTTGTCACATCCGTAGAGCCAGTTTTTGGCAAACTATTTTCAGCCTTTTATCACACATTACATTTTGCTAGCACATCTATGGTCCCTTGCTAGTTTTTCATTGAATCACAACCCCATAGTGTTAGAGTGAAGCTGACTCAATATGTGGATGATTATTTATTTTGACTTATTATGATTATTAGGACTTGAACTTCTCTGCTGTACCCCTGGGTTCTGTGTTTTTTTTGTCAGATTGTATCACTCACCTAGAAGTTAGTGGTAATGCCTTACCACTGTTAGCTGCAGATACTCAAGTCCTGCCAAGTTATTTCACCGGCAAAAAAGTGCAAAAAGCCTGACATGTTTTTTTTTTCTACTACAGTCTTCTGCAGGATGCAGAGAGCAAGTCAGAGACCAGCCAAGCTATCTCAGCCAGGGAGCATTTTGTATTCACTGACACAGATGGGCAGGTCTACCACATCACCGTAGAAGGCAACACGGTCAAAGATGGTGCACGAATTCCCCCTGACGTGAGTTCAGAGACTGTGTCTTTCTTAGGTCTCTTTTTACATCGTATCCTCCTGAACTGCTTCAAGGTGACCCTCACTAATCCTTGCACAACAATATTAACACGTTTCATGATATCTTAAGATTTAAATTGTTTCTTTCTTCTCCCTGTTTACCCTCTGTGGACATCAGTATGTCTCCTATCACTACTTCCATCTCTGACTTTCTCCTGTCCTCTGTCTGTAATGCATGTTAAATGTATGCTATCTTTGAACTCTGAATTAATCAGTCCTTCCCCTCAGTATTGTAACATAATCCATCTCCTATACCGTGTTTCACTTTTACACACCACATCCATTATTATGCATTGTGCCATTATTATTTATTTTAGTTAAAAAAAAAAAAACTGACAAGTCCCCTTTTTTGTCTTTTTTCTCAGTCTTTTCAGTCCTGCTTCTTCATCATCTCTTTTATGTTTAAAGGTTAAATCTTTTTTTTTTGCAGCGCATACATTTTTTTCTCAGTGTCAAAGAGAATGAAAAGATCCACACATCAGTTGTGTCTGTTTTTGTGATCAAACATCTGCACTGTGTCGACATCTTACCTCATTCTGGATCTCAAAAGGAGAACTGCTTCCTTGTTGTTAGCCAGCGTCGGCACGTTTATCTCCTCTATAAAGTAAAAGCCATCACTCCCCTGCTGTATCTTGTGTCCTTGACTTTTTTTGTGGGGCTTGTGTCTGTGGGGGGGTGGTATACATGCTGGGTGAGTGTTCAACCTACTGTAATGTGCTACAGCTTCTGCAGCTTTATGTTTAAACCTTTTTCTTATAGAGCACAAACAGCCAATTAAACCTGTGTGATTTTTAAACCTGTGTCAGTTTGTCCCAGATAGTGTTTTTCTGGTGCTCTCTCCACTGGTTCAGACTGGTGGCTCTGATGAACTCTTCATGGATTACCTGTAAAGAATCATGACTCAGCTATTAATTTGCAGCGACAGAAAAATGGCCTGGCTTGCAAGCTGAAACAAGTTATTACTGAAGACAAGATTTCTTTTCACCACGATGAAAATCACAGCAGCAGGATGTTTATTACTTTACAAGTCGACGAGTCACTGTAAACAAATAGCCCTTTGATTCTTAATTTAAGCATCCATTTTCTACAGAGTAGCATAAAACATAATCTGCTGCTCTGGAAATCTTTTGAAACTTTATTTTCGGGAACTTTCCTGAACTCATTATCTAGTTGTGACTTCTCTTGAGCTGAATCATGCTACAGAGATGGCCCCTTCTGTTGTTTGTTGTTGATTGCTCTTATCTGTCAATAAACACGCCACAATTTCACACCTTGTCACAAGCACTCACAGTGTTTCTAAAGGAAAGCCACCATAGTATATCAAATTCTCTCAAGTCCCATTCCTGAGCAGCAGATTGGATTGTCAGACAGCCTGTGTTTTGCCAGCTCACTCCCTGCATCTATTCACACCGATCGTACAGACACACACTGGAGGTTTACCTGGGGATTTTAAAATCCTTATATTCATGACGGCTACAGATTCATTGTTCAAAGATTTGCATACCTCAAAGATTTTACAGTCCTTTCAGGATGATAGAAGATCTTCATATCTCTGTCAGGGAACAAACTGAAACTCTCCGAAAAACTTTTGTCCTATCATTCACTGGGTACTCAGTGAAGGTGAGCTGACACGTAATGTCTTTACATTAGCTCTGTGTCTTATAGCGCAGCCTCACTTAACCTCAGACGCTGTGCTTGTCTACCTCTAGACCAGAGAATATGGTGCTTTTATAGAAGACTTTCTTCAGTGGTGGGATTGCACTTTGGTTTGGGTTTGTGTATTGTATAGCAATAAATCAAATGCTCTGACAAAAAAAATGGAAAAAAAAATCTGGTGTGTGTGGCTGTAATGAGCCTGCGTGCACACTTGTGCTCCACAAGCTGCCAGCTTGACAGCTGTGAGTAACAACAATAGCCCCGTTCATTGTTTACATTCATAATGAAATTTTGGTGAGTGGCTTTGGAGGGAGGCCTGAGGGGAGGTGCTGTCAATGCTACTGGCTTGATGACACTGTTTGCAACACCAGACTGTGTTTGTTTTTTTTAGTGTCTCAAGATTACCAATCCTTGCATTGTTTCATGTCTATTCTGTAATTATGTGGATGATGATCATGGACTTATTATGATTTTCAAGTCAAATAAGTTGTATTTGTATAGCCAAATGTCAGTAATGGAACAACTGTAGTGGGCAATACTGTACTGTCATAACTGGTCAATAGATTGTTAGGTTTACAGCATATGTGTGAATATATTGGGAATCTTTGAGCAGAGGACAAATGTGAAGCTGTCCTCTTATTTTTGCTTTTGATACTCTTGCTGAATATGCTCATCCTTCCTGTGTTGCAGGGTAGTATGGGTAGTATCGCCTGCATCGCCTGGAAAGGTGACACTCTGGTGCTTGGGGACGTTGACGGCAATCTCAACTTCTGGGACCTCAAAGCTCGTTTATCCAGGTAAATGCTAAACCCTACACACTTTTTAAGCCACTTAGTACATTGCATCTACACTACACCATACTGCATTAATACCTGCAGTTCTCCGAAGCATTTATTTGCACTTTGTTTATATATTTGTTTTCATTTTGATTCTTGTTTTGAAAGCATTTTTATGCCCAGAATGTTAATGGATTGATTATTTATGTGTATATATGTTTCTTATTTTGTAAAAACTAACAGGGAAGGAGATGACTGCGGGGTAGGAATGAAATAAATCAATGCTGTTGATGCTTTTAGGGGAATACCAACACATCGGGGCTGGGTGAAGAAGATCCGCTTCGCCCCAGGGAAGGGCAACCAGAAGCTGCTAGTCATGTACACAGATGGAGCAGAGGTCTGGGATACCAAAGAGGTGAGGCTCCACACAACAACTCTTGGCAACTTGCCAGTCACATGTCATTATAACAAATTTGATAGGTTTGTTGTAACTCATTAAAAACTCCCAGAATGCATCGCCTGACTGTTAATGAAAAACCTGCATCTTCATAGCAGTGGTTTTCATTTTATCAGATGTACTGTGGCTGAATTAATGTTGCACTGTATTCACTGAAGCTCTACAATATTGTGGCGATGTGTATTGAACTGATGCTGGCTCCATAGTGATGGTATATCTGCTGCAATCGTCCTGTTGTATTAAAGAATCATTACAGTGCACTGTACACATACACAAGCCCGGGGAGCTTTCCACTGATGTAAAGTAAATAAGTTCCACCTTAGCAGGATGGATGATTCACAGTCCTGTGAGTGACATGCAGCCTCACTTCCTCTTTAACTTTGTTTACCTAAGTCGTCATCCAGAAAGTTCTTTCTGCACAGTCTTCATTTCACCTCATCTAAGAATCCTTCAGGCTAGTTGGCGCTCCAGTTCATCATTTGATCTAATGCCACAGACCGGATTTTTTCTATTTGTCTGTATCCACGCTGCAATATTAATTAGTTTACATGGCAAAAAGCAGATGGATGTGGACACAGATAGATGCTCTGGTGTTTTAAGCAGCATGGGGTGGAGGGAGAGGGTCCCTGTGGAGCATTATTGTCTGGGTGGAGGGATGTGTTTTCTTGAGGGGAGCTCTGATAAGACGCAGTTTTCTGTCCCCAATCGTAAAAACCAGACGGCAGATGGATCAAGCTGCAGAGGGAAGCGGCTGTAAGGCTGGAAAGAGAGGGAGGAGTAGGAGAGAATGGAGGAGGAGAGGAAGCGCAGGAGAGACCTCAGAAATGCTTCAGTGCTCTGTTGACAGCTGGGTAACACCGACTCCCATACAGCCCCATTAAGAAGCCAGAGAGGGAGGTTTTGTAGAACGCTGTTGGTCCTCTGAGTCTTCCGTTCTGTCTCCTGCGATGAGCAGCATATATTAGTTTACAGTTGTGATCCATAAATGATCCCACACTGTCCTTTTCTCCTTTTTTATTATTCCAGAGGATTGTATAATGTTTTCCATGTCACTTTCCTGGTTGCAGATGTTTTAACAGAAGCTTTTAGGTGACAGTTCGAGGTGAACCTCCTCGATCATCCTCTGTCTTGCAGGTCCAGATGGTGAGCAGCATGCGGATCGGGCGCAACGTGAACTACCGCATCCTAGACATTGACTGGTGCACATCAGACAAGGTTGTGCTGGCCTCTGACGACGGCTGTATACGAGTGCTGGAGATGGCGATGAAGTCCGCCAGTTACCGCATGGATGAGCAAGATCTGACCGGTGAGCCAGAAGACTCTGTGAAGGATTGAAGGGGAAGTGCATCTACTATTGGATGCCACTGGGTTGTTTCATGCTTGTGAAATTATATCCAACTAGAAAAGCACTCAGAGAGTGCAGACCTCCGCGGCGGCGGCAACTTTTTTTATTTAAAATTAGCCCTGCCGCCAAGGAGGTTGTTTTCACCGGGGTTTGTTTATTTGTTTGTTGTTAAGTTAGGCCACTTCTGGTCAATCCTGAAAATTTTGTCAAAATCCATCCATAACTTTTTGAGTTATTTTGCAAACAAACAAACAAATAAACAAACCCTGGTGAAAACATAACCTCCTCGGCGGAGGTAATTATACATTGCATTTCATAATAACACATAAAATTACTCCTTGAACAGCCATGGCCTGATGTTCTCTCTGCTCTTTGGGATATTTAATCAGATCCAGTGTGGTGTCCTTACCTGTTGGTGCCCCGAGCCGCCCTCACACTCAAGGCTTTCCTCCTGCTGCAGCCCTGGTCAGGAACCTTCACCATGGACATCACTCAAGTGTAAGTCTCAACTCGGAGTAAAATTCAATTCCTCTTAAGATGTCAGGAGTGTTACTGAGACTAACATAAAGAGAAGAAGAGAATATGGATTTTTAGATGTTTTCAGACTGTGGGATAAAAGAATAATGAACATTAACGTCCCTTATGAACAGCAGAAGTTTTTTACTGCTGGAGAGGTCCCGAGCCACTCTTCAAAGTCTATTTAATTATTTTTTACTTATCTAAGTCTGATCTGATTCCCTCAATTTATTGTGGCCAATTGTAGTACTCCAGCTGTATAATAAAAAGAAATACTAGAATGGATCCTTGGCTTACTTGCAAGCTGTTGAAACAAGTAAGCAAAGCAGCACATTCATGGAGGCCAGTAGTATCAATTATTGATATCCACACAGTGTGCATCAATGATTTAGCAGAGCTGCTTTTGGTTAAACTGAATTTGAACTTGCGCTCTACACATTGAACTTTTATGATGGATGGAGACAGGCTGTCAATCTTTTATTAAACTGATCTCCCACCACATACAGTACGTCATTGAAATGCCAATAAAGGAGTATGAAGATAAAATTTAAAAATATTTTACCATGATAGTTTTAAAAAGAGACCCATTTTCAAACTGATTAGTTTCACTACAGTCTTGATTCACTTGAATCACAATCATGGTCCAACCTTGATAGAGACAGCCTGGTTTAATGAAGTTTCACTTTGAGGCTATATTAGTTCAGAAGATACAAACTAGAATTAGTTCTAAACAGGATCGATAAATAATCGATTATAAGACCTTGATGTATTTCACACAAATGTGTCATAGGATAAAATGATGAAGTGAGGACATTTTGGACAGGCATAGATAGTAAACTGCAGCTTGACTGGGCTGCGGTGGCCTATAGCCATAAGACAGTAATTCCAGTTGGATTTGCTTTAGATGGATACATCTGTCTTTAGCTATAGCCTGCTGTAATAATGTCATCAGTGTGACACTGCTTTCTGCCTTTAAACACACACTGCTTCCTTATCATAAGTCAGGTAGCTACATTAGCAGCATTCACCTCGCAGGGTGCTACCTGACCTCAGCTTAAACATTAGAATAGAATTATCTGTTAGTGTCCGACACCTCAAATCCACTCTGCTTCCTGTTTAATATCAGGTCAGGTTTTTATTTTAGGGAGACGAGACGAGCCACTTGACTGAGTTTGAGCCCTCTGTCTGTTTCAGAGACTACAATGAGAAAGACGAGATAAAAGGCCTGATCCAGGAGCAACTCAACTCCTTGTCTAAGTGAGTTAATGTCATGATGCAAATGGCACGCAGATGCGTGTATGTGTGCTTGCCAAGTGTCAGTATTTGTTAATGTAGTTTGTGTTTGCAGTCAGAGACCCAGGCTCCTTTGTGTGTAGACATCAGGCTTAAAGAGCATGTATTCTGTGGGTTGACAGATAAGAGGAAGCTCCTATAGCAGCCACACTGGTCTTGCTGTGTTTGAGGAGTGTAATTGGCTCTCGCTGTGTTCTGATTGTTGGTCTCTGATTGGCTCCCCAGTGATATGAAGAGCGTGCTCCAGGACCCGGAGCTCAGCCTGCTGCAGCGCTGCCTCCTGGTCTCACGGTGAGTTCAAACTCAGCACAGAGTTGCCACTGTTTGCTGTCTGCGCAGATTGAACTGTGCCCATTAGAGTTTACTGGTACACCAGCATGGGTTTTTTGTTAACATTCAGAACATGCGAAAAGCATACAAAAATATAGTTTTTATAGTAAATAGAGAACAAATCGCTGCTACCCTGGAAGTGGGACGGAACTCTTGCAGGATACAAACACCTTTTATTTACCATCATATTGTGACTGTAAACAGAGAAACTCATGTTAAACTGGTCTTTGACTCCACCTTTTTGCTCCTTCTCATGTCTTTAATGTCTAAAGTCGTTAACTTTAGGCAGTTGTGTTACAGTGATTTGCGCTCGAGCTGCTACTGCTTGATCAGGATTTAATTAAACATAAGACATAAGTAGATGAATCAGGAGTGATTTCTCCACATAAATATGTTGTATACATCATTCCTGGAATCTCAACATAAAAATGTGACTTGTATTTATTTTTACATCAGAATATGTAATGAAATCGGAAAACATGATGTAATATTATAAGACAAGTTGAATAATTTACAGCGAATACCGTGACTGAGTCTTTACAGTGGTCGTCCAAGTTTTCATGCCTTTGTTAATGTGGCAAGGTAAACTAGCAACAACTGTGTGCCTGTGCAGATATGTTAAAAGAAGGCTGAGGGAAGGCACAGGAACTCTGGTCATTAGTGAGCAAACTACTAGAAGACCCACCCTGCAGTGTGTTGGTTCATACTGCAGAACTTAATCTCTCTAGAGAGAATGTCAGCTGATGCGTTGTTGTGGTGAACCGCAGGCTGTTCGGAGATGAGTCAGATCTTCAGTTCTGGACTGTGGCGTCCCACTACCTCCAGTCGTTTGCCCAGGCTCGTCAGCTAAGTGTGTCCACAGCAGATGGTCAGGTCCAAAGTGAAGGACCCCAGCCGTCACTTCAGAACCACCTGGACATCTGCCATGACATCCTGTGTGAGAGCTCCTACTTTCAGGTCAGTGAAACATGATGTTTCAGCCTGTTTTTGTTGCCTTTTCTGTCTTTGATAAACCAAGACAAGACCAACAAATACATAATCCCAGACAGTTCCCGTAGGAGTAATCCAAGGACAGCTAATCTCCTCAGACCACACGTAAACAAACCCCCACCAGCTTGTCCCGTCCCATCCATGGTGTCAACATCGCCCCGGTCACACATTACATTGCATTATCAGTGACATTGTGTATCCCATCTGTCGTCTCACTAAGCCTGGCCTTTAAGAAAAGCATCTCACATCCTTAAGCCTCTGAGGTCAAATATCTGCAGTCCACTTCGTCCTCACTTAATTTAATTCCCCTAACATTTCCGCCAATGATTCTAGCCTATGCCAGGACACGCTCAATTAAAAGAAAAAAAGATCTCGTTTGTGCCGAATCATTGCTTGGATCAATGCGTCTCACTGATGGCTCGTAAAAACAATACCTTGAATCTCGTGCCCCCCCCAACTTCAATTATCGACCCAAAAGTGTTAAAAAAGTTCCTGCACAGGATGCGCATTGATTGGACCTCCTCTGTGTGGAGTCCCGATTCACTCTGCTGGTCAACATGGCAGCCACAACAGCCTATTAGGAAAAAAGAAAAGAGGGTGGCTCCCCTTAAGTCTCATGTCGTAGTGAATGCTTAAATTGTAATGTACCCACACATTGTTCAGGCTGCAGAAAATACTTTTGTGGACTTTACTTTAGAGGAATAGTTTGAAAACAAACTGGATGGTAATTAAAAAGTTGGCACACTACAAGTGAAGACAGGCATTCTTTGGTACATCTGGTCTTTTTTTCCCCCACAAGAGTACATTTTTCACTGAAGGAAGCACAGGAGAGGGAAGAACATGTACCTTTTGTTCTGAAAGACGATTAGCCTGTTAAGAAAAATGTCAAGCAGCTTTTAGCCAGCATTGAAGTAGCAGAACAAATGGACTCTTCCATATTTTTTCTTCTTTGAATGTGTTTCAGGTTGTTGTTTTTTTTTTATGTATTCAGCACTTTTTCTGTTTTTGTGAATGTTCTACCCGATGTTAATGAGGGGCCTCACAGTGATCACAAAGTTACGATTTTCAAAGCGCTACCCAGATGGTTGCAGCTACATTTGGATCCCGTTGTCATGAAACAGCATCAGGCTGTAATTACTAATATCCAAGACTCCAGTACAGAACATACAGTTACTAAACTCATTTTGGTATCTCTGCGAGAATTTATGCCCACGGCTGTGACTCACAAGAATTCATAAAGTGCAAAAAAAGTAAAGCTTTTGTGTTAGATGTAGATGCAGACACACATACAGCCTGTGTAGCTAATTTTCTACTATGCTGTTATCTCTCCCCTTTATTATATCATTCTCCCCCTCTAGTCCTCATATGAAAACTCCTACTTTGAAATATCTATCGCTGTTTTCATGTCTCATGCCCCCCTCACTGAAAAAAAAAAAAATCTCCCATCAGGGAACATGTAATGAAATAATGAGGCACCAGAAGTGAGTTAAGGAGACTCTGGCAGCAGAAACACTGTGAAAACTCCTGAATATTTTAAACACTTTATTATTACACTTTCCATCTCTGCTCTCTGTATTTCTATAATTGTCCTCCATAACTTTTTGCTCATCATTACTCTTTTCAATATCCAATAATCTGCCCATCTGTGTCCCTTTCATGCATACACACGCACACACACACACGGATCATGGCTATATGAAGCAATATGAATAGAAAAGTAACTTATGGCTCCACCTTCACTGCTCAACAGAAGTTCCAGTTGGACCGGGTTCACCTGCAGGAGGTGAAGCGCTCCAGTTATGAACACACTAAGAAATGTGCTGACCAGCTCCTCCTGCTGGGTCAGGTAAGTACTGCACTGCTCACGCTGCCACACACAATATAGTGTCAGATAAACAAAGTGACCAAGGAATTTCATGTCTTGACGTCACAGTGGCTTCACTGTAGCATAATCCCCCCTTACACATGATTTTTTTTTAGCTGTCACCTCCTTTTGATGATCAGATAAATATGATCCAGATAGTGAAACCTCTCCTTCTGTCCTAGTTGCAGACTATACTGTGTATATACCACCTTCTTTTCTCACACATACAAAAAAACACCCCCACACTCCATACCAGGGCATAAATGCATATTACCATAATGGTAAATAGGTCATATTGATGCTGTGGAGCCTTTTGAATCAAGATGGATGATGAGTGTGCCCTGTATCCTCCCTGGCATCTCAGCCTGTGGAGACTGGAGTCACCTCGCTCCCCTCTAATCACAGGCTGCAATCAGCAGGTTGTGTGTTGGAGGCGCAGTCTTCCAATAGGCAGACAGGCCCAGCTCAGCTTCAGCTGACCCGAACATGAGCTCGAGCACTCATCTGCTCCAGATGAAAAGCACGATAATGAACATAATTTCCCCTTGTTATTCTGTCTTGTTTGGCTGACACAGTGGTTACCTGGGCAGTGAGCAGCCTGTGCCTTGTTTATCTCCACTACATCACCTCTTTGTTGTCGCTATCAGACGGACCGAGCAGTGCAGCTGCTGCTGGAGACGAGCGCAGACAACGCCAGCTACTACTGTGATTCGCTCAAGGCCTGCCTAGTGACCACCATCACCTCTTCAGGCCCCTCGCAGTCCACCATCAAGCTAGTGGCCACCAACATGATCGCCAATGGCAAGCTAGCAGGTAGCGTTACTGTTTGTCTCATAGCAGCCTTCCCCTGCTCTCATTTTAATGAGTACCAGCAGCATTCATCACGTACGTGTCTGCAGCCTTGAAAGGGCCTTAAAATATCTTTAAATAATTAACATATTCTTGAGGGCTTTAACGCTTTGAACTAGATGCCTTCAAATATGATATTTTTTATAAAGGTTTTTAAAAGGCTGCTGCTATTAATCACCTAAAAAACAGTGCTGTCTCACCCCCCATATATAGAGGAAAATGTTGACGTGGTCTTGTCCCACATATTGTATTATAAGTGTAGCTTCTGCCAGCAGATTTACAGTGTGTGAAGCAAATCATCACACTGATGTCAGGCCAGAATTTCTCCAGTATTTCTCCATCTCATGTCCACATGTGAATTCTCCCTTTTTGCTGTCTGTCAGAGGGAGTACAGCTGTTGTGTTTGATTGACAAGGCGGCGGACGCATGCCGCTACTTGCAGACCTACGGGGAGTGGAACCGTGCTGCCTGGCTGGCTAAGGTAACCCAGCATGACGGTGTCCGTCACCAGGAAACATCAGATACTGTGTAATGTGTGTGTGTGTGTGTGTGTGTGTGTGTGTGTGTATGGTGGGTTTGTGTTCAAGTGTGTACATACTGTGTATGCTTGAGTTTTTCTTTATAAAAATATATATAATATTTTCTATTCGTAATTGTAAGGAGCTGCAACTAATTATTATTTTGATAGTTCATTAATCTGTAAATTGTTTTCTGGATTCATAGATTAGTGTTTCAGTGTTTCCCAAAACCGAAGATGATATTCTCAAATGTCTTATTTGATCTGTAATTGAGAAATCTTCAGATAAAGGTCATAGGAGGAGCAGTAAAAAAAACAGAAAATATTCACAGAAGAGAAGCTAGAATCAGATTTCTATTACTAATCTATTACATATATATATTACATTATTTTACTTTTACTTTATATTACTTTTAATTATAATATGTTCAGTGTTTCTTATTTGCATTATAGTCTGGGTAACACAGTCAAGATGGGAGTGGTTAGAGCTGCTGCTGAACACTACCATGTTCTTACACAGTCCATAGAGTTTGTTACTAAGAAAGCCCCTTTGAAGCAGGTGGTGTTTCAGTGTGTTGCATGTTCTGTGTGATTCCAGGTGCGTCTGAACCCAGCAGAGAGCTCAGATGTGCTGAAGCGCTGGGTCGAGCACCTGTGCTCCCTGCAGGTCAACCAGAAGTCCAAAGCCATCCTGGTGCTGCTTTCCCTGGGCTGTTTTTACAAAGTAGGAGAGATGCTCCACGGGTAAGAGCCAGGGATATGTATTCATATATTCAAACGAAAAAAAAAAAAAAGCGCAAGAGTGTGGTATTGTCTAAGACAAGAGGTCTTGAAATGGAAAAGACTGATATTAATGTTATAAAATATACAGTATTTACCCTGTGATTTTTTTGTCTGCTTGACCTGCCTCTCCTTTGCCCCCTTCTTCTTCCTCTCCTTATTATAAACACTGAAGTTTGGGATGCTCTGATGCTGTGTCTTTTGCCTCTGCATTGATTCACTGTTGGTCTACTTGTCCTCCTGCTTGACAGCTCGCGCACTAAGATGCCTCTGGCAGTAAAAGCTCAGAGAGTTAGAGTGGCATCAGGACGTCAGGGCTGATGCGTGCTTTAGATTCACATACATCAAGGCAGGGATGATGCTTGCTTTTTTTTGACAATAGTTCTCACCTCCTTCTGCTTGTGTGTTTCTCTCCTCCCCCTGTCTCTCGGGCAGTATGAGGCACTTTGATCGCGCCGCCCTCTTCATAGAAGCCTGTCTGCAGTACGGGGTGATGGAGGCCAACGACTCCTCCAATATCCTTTTGGAAAAGCCATTACTGCACTCTGAGGGCCACTTACAACCAGACTTAGCTCCCTTACCAACTCTGTTCATCTCTACTGCAGACATGCACTCATTAGCAGGGAGCTCTTTCACAATAAAGGTCCAGGTAAAAGCTGCACGGAGCACATTCTACCACATTTTTAGAACCAAGACTTTATAAACATATTGTATCACACCTGATAAATATATATTATATGTTGGTCACAGTTCACTACATACTTGGCCATGTCTGTCCATATGTCTTATTCTAAAAAGGCAACATCTCAACAACGCATGAGGGGAATTTCAGGTCACTGTGACCTCACAAATCATATTTTTGGCCATAGCTCAATTAATTAGCTTAATTAATTACGACAGTTTCACACAAATGTACAGTGGGATAAAATAGTGATGTGATTACATGTGCAGACATGGGTGTAAAATACATCTTGAATGGTTGGTGGAGGTGGAGGCATGCAACCACAAGTTGGTAATTTGTCTTTTTTTTGCCGTGTTTGTATTGACGTAATGATATAACTTTACTTTGGTAGAGCACATTAATGGTGATTTTAATAAGATAAACCTTTTTTTGTTCCACCAACAGGTGACTTCACATTATTGGCAGTCACCTTCTACTGTTTTAAATCAGCCCTGAGTCAGTGGTTGAGAGGTATCTGTCATGAAACATATTTTGAAAATAAATATAAAACTTCTAATCAGAGGCCAGTGGATGTCACTGACCGACTCCTCCATATCTAATTTTTAGCATTCTGTACTTTTTTTTTTTTTTTTTTTAGAAATATAGGTAAATGACAGATTTATTGTAACGCCAACATAAATTGGGCCCAAATACAAACTCAGGCATGGATCCCCAAGCATAATCACTAGTGTGTGTATGTTCAACTGTTTTTTACAATATTGGTGAACAACAGCAGTTACCAAAACAAGGCGCAGTGCAGCGCAATGCAGATAAGAGGCTGAATAGATTCAGGTCCCTGAGCTAAAACTAATGAAGTCAATGCAGCAGCTCTGCAATAAACCCTCTCTTCATGAAGGTGATAAAGACCTGCTTATGTTGAAGCGCTTTTAGAGAGCTGTTGATTCAGTGTCATTAACATTGTGGAGGCTGCTTTGAATGCTGCAAGGTGTTTCTAGTGTTTAGCCTTTCCCCTTAGTTTTAGAACAAGCATGTCCAGGAGCCAGGAAAATGCCACACACAGCACAGAAATAAAGACAGCTGGCAAAAATCGCATTGGAACTGATAGTCCTACTGGCATTGCACTGGCACCAATATAAGATCTGATGACTGCAAACGTCTCAAGGCCGTACAATGTTAACATTTCTCCTTGACCTGCATTTGCACATAAACTTATCAAGGCTACATTTTTGGAGTATGCCCGGCTGCTGCGCTCGTTGGGCCTGCGGGAGGGCGCTGCTCTGTGGGCATCACGGGCCGGCAGCGCCGGGGAGCAGCTGATGGAGGAGCTGTTCCAGGGAGAGGGAAGTGCACCTGAAGCCAGTGTTGGTGAAGAGGACGTTGAGCAGGAGAGGGCAGAGTGACCTCAGAAAGATGGAAGGTTTGGAAGAGAACAGACGACAGGCTCTTTGGTGCGAATCAAGAGTCGGCCATTCATTCTAACTTCAATAACGTGACCGTGATTTCATTTCGTGTCGGCATCCTGGAGGATCATGATCGTCATCTTCACATCATGACAAGAGAGGACAAAGAGTTTCCTCCATGTGAAGTTGTCAGTCTGTCTCTGGAGTGTGTGACTTTTGACATTTCTTTGTGTTTAGTGTGATCAGTGTGTTTGTGCACTTATGTATGCATGTAACCCCCCCCCCCCCCCCCCCATGAGAATTTATCTCATTCCATTCCAAGTTTTATTCAGTGTGCCTGTATTGATAATGTCAAAGTACAGTTGTAGCCTTATAGGTTTAATTCATTCAAGTTAATTTGGCTTTTTGCTGTTCAGATTAAATGTGGTAAAATTAATTCATACCAAAATAAATTCCCTATTTCATTTTGAAACTGCTCTTCCCTTGTAGAAGGCTACACCATGCATACTTAACAACCAAATTCCCAAGGAATTTTTTTGCACTCTTGATTTAACCAAAAAACACATTATTTGAAAGATAGTTTAATTTCGAAGCTTTCCTTGCAACAGACACACACTGTTGGCCTGAGCAGAGGTTGCATCAACAGCAGGTGGTGCTGTATAATTGACTGACCAAAGCCTGCTACTGCACCAGCCTCTGCAGCTGGATCTGTTCAGATGGCAGTAAAATGAGTGAGCCAGGGCACCCTGCACTTATTAGACACTTATTAGTATGTAATTTATCTCCCTGAACACAGAGGGGAGAGGAGTCTCACCTTTATGTTATGCAAAGATCATTGAGCTAAACAGATGCCGGTCGGTCATTAACCCATTCCATTAATCCAAATGGATTTTTTATTTTCTACTTTTATGAAGACTTGAGAGGATATTTTTGTCTCGTGTGTTCTGTGGTGTTTGTACTGTATAATGAGGTTGTTCTCTGGTGTGCGTATTACAGGAGGAGCTGTGTGGCAGCTCATTTTGATGGATCATTTAATACAATAATCTGTGCTGCTCCCACTGTTGCTCATCACAATCAAAGACTCACTGCCGTATCTCCTCTGCTCTGCTTTTGCCTCATGCCGTCACAGTAAATACCTACTGATCATCAAAATCATCTGTACGATAATGCCAAGACTTTAGTGACTGCGCGTTTAATTACCTTGTTCAGTTGTCCTGAAACGAGACAGGAACTCTATCCACAGGGTCTATTTAGTGTTATTGTGTTTCATAAATATGTCAGTGCTGTTTCCCTTGTGTTACAGTTAACCCCAGGCAGTGTCACCATGGCAACCCAGGCCTATTTCAGGGGACTACATGTTTTATATCCACTAATGTACTGTAGGTTCTAATAGAGAGTCAGTACAATGAGTCACACAACCCAGCAGATAATCAGCTGTAGTTTATGATGCTGTGTATCCTCCTCCAATCATGTTGTGCAGTATTGTGGAAGGAATTCTGTACTATACTGTACTGTTCTGCCTCTTTATCATTAGACACTTGTGTGATTAAAAGTCGCTGCTTTTCTTTCTGCTTAGATCAATTGAACAAAGTTGTTCTGTGCTCATTGTTTGTACAGTGATCCCAATGCTTAAAAGTAATAAACACATTACAAGACAAAAAGAAGATATATGTATATATGGATGGCAATAAAATCAATATTATTAACTTAATATTTTCACTGTGCTGTTTCCTTTCTGAAGAGGTTGTTCTCCACCATCATTGTAGCTCTGGCTATTTATGTTTTAATGGCAGCCGCTTTGTGGGGAAAGACTTATAGCAAGTGATTTTTGCCTTTATCCGTCTTTAATTTGAACCCAGGTATATTGAAATTCAATGTTCATTCATTTATCAAGCTGTCTGAAAAGTGAATTAGTGTTTACATGAGTTGCTTCCACCATTATTGTCCTATTTTCTGCTCAGGAGGAGGGCCAACAGCTGCCCAGGTCTAACCATTCTCACGCTTTCCTTCGTCACAGAGTCATTTATTCATTGACATGTATTCTGTTTCTTCTCTCTCCCACAGAAAAGCAGAGCACATAGACAAGAAAATCAGAAGACCATACAAATTACTTAGTTGTATTCCTTTAATGGCTTAATAAATAACTGCCAGCGAGCCGATCCAGCACTTAGAGCCACTCTAAATTATCCCACTGCTTATGCCTTTGGCCACCACCCAGGTAGCCAAATGGCTCTGATAACAGCTGCCACTGAGCCATCCTCTCTTGTCACTCCCTTTCCTGTCTGTCCTGTGAGCAGACACCATGCCAACTCGTGTTCTCACTGCATGCCACCTCCAGTGATTTTCTGGAAGCTTTGTTTCCATCTGCTGAATGGCTTTCACCGGCCAAAATATACATTCAAAGTAGTGTCAGAAACACAAGATTAAATGTGTATGGATCCAGAGATATGAGGTGCACTTAAGTACATTTAGCAGGTGGAAAGCTGTTGCCTTCACTGTTCATGCTGGATATGCTGGAAATTACCAGCTGGTATACGGTAGTCTCACTGCTATGCATTCTTAATCATCTGTATTAAGCAGCGATCAAACCAGGCCTTCATGTGAGGTAATGTTGCATAGTCAGTGTGGTAATGACAGTGAAGTACAGCAGGTCATCCAGTTCCAATGATCATGGTCTCCTGTTCCCTGTAATCAACACTGACAAGAAGTTGGGATCAACAAAACTGATCAAAAGAGTATAAGGTTAAACATAACCTGCAAAGAAATGAACTTCGAGACTGTATTGACATTGTAGAAATATTGTGAGACTAAAATTAATATAAAGAGAATTCAGGATTTCAGTTGTTGTCCTCTAATAAGTAGCAGCTGTTTTAACTTCCAGTTTGTTTACTGATGGATCTGAAGGGTCACTTTACCAAAATCCTCCCTAAAGGATGCTGCTGCCTCACTGTTCCTCACTGGCTTCTCCCCAAAGCCTTTATGACCGGCTGAGATGGCAGTTAAATATACTTTGATTGTAGAAAGGGTCCAATCTTTATCTACTAATTGTTGCAGGAAACACAGCAGGTTAAAAAAAATCCACCACTTTAAAGAAAGTGAATAGAGGAGGCTCGTTCACTCTAGCAGTAGTAGTAGAGTCACACCTGCTGACCTGTTACTACCAAAGCAAAAACACATCTTTCCTCCAATGACTCCTGCAGAATGACAATGTCACACAGCTGAGTCTCTTCGATAAAATAAAATTTTTAAAAAAAACCTCAGAAAGGTGTGTGGCACTGGCTCCAACACAGCACTCTAAAGGCCAAACACTTAAAATCAGCTGCTGCCATCTAGTGGTGTAAAGCTGGTAAGAGGTGAGAGGAGCTTTCCTCAGCAGCAACTACACTTCACTGTCTTTCTTGACCTTCTCCTGTGCAGCTGTTCTTAGTTTATGTCACCTAGTTCACTATGTTTAACGAGACAAATCAGACAGGGTTTTCTTCAAGCATCCTCCTTCCTCAGACTGTTAACACGCATGTCAAACTGAGTTGTGCTTTTCCCTGATATTTGGGGGACACCATCTCGATCTCCTGTAAAGAATATCACAAAATATCACAATGTACTGACATTAAAAAAAGATTTTCAGATTATATCAACTTTAAAAGTTAACATTCTCAAATGGTCTGAGATTGACATATTCATATGATACAATATTAATACAATCTACATCTGAATCAATACAATAAAAATAAAATAAAATATGATTTCGCATTATTTATTTTGCATCCCAAATAGAATAAAATCCACACGGAAACAGCCCGCTTTATTTTGAAAAAGTTTTCCGTAAGCACAGTGTTGTCTCAGGCCATGTTTGTGCCAACACAAAATTATGTAAGTTAAAATTTTGTTAAATGTGGACATGCGTACAATTAACAGTAGTTAGTACGATTATTATCCATTAGCGTTGTGCACAAACCAGTGGGCAACCCTGACGTCTGTTCAGTCTATTCTATGATGAAAAGACTGTGCTGCTTTCACTGCCCCGCGTAAACTTCACTATCCTACAACGCCAGCTTAATCTATGCAGATGCAGTCTGAGCAGTTAAATGCAATGTGCACGATTATAAAGAATAAGGCAAGCTAGCATGTTTTAGATATTGGTTCGTCTTTTTCCTAACTTTCGACAGTACTAGAAGGCAGCTTTATGTAACGCCACTGGGGGACGCTGTGAGATAAGAATGAACGATCTCTGCTGATTTACCTGGATGTTGAATGAATTCACTCATTCATATTCACTCATATTTCTGCACAATGATGCCAAGCTGTGGTTATAGACATGAAGCCTTTTGAGAAGGTAACGAGTCCTCTCCAGGGAGCGTCCTAAGCGTCCTCATCCAGGCTGGCTGCTGTGTCTTCACGCCTCTTACTCATGAGGCTGCCCTCCTCTCCCCTCTGATGCACATCTGTGCGTTTCATTTCCCCCTGTGAGGCTTCCTCTCTCTCAACGGAATATGATGTGCTGTGAATAAATCTGGACTTTATCGAAATGCTGCAGGTCAATGTTAAATCTGCCAGTGGGATCCCAAAAAAGAAAATTGGAAACCCAGATCCAATAGCTGAGGTTGTCTTTAGAGGTAAGACTATTGCTTTTATTTATTTTTTTTTTTTTTACAGGAGAAACTTCTGTATGCTGCAACAGTGTTTCACTTTCTATCAAGCTCTCATATTTTCTCTTGTCCCTAAGTTAATAAACATCAGTTTTGCAGCTAAATAAAGACACAGTTTTCCTTAGGGAGTATTCTTCGAGTTTGATTTGGATGTTTTGTTTGTTATTCTTGATGAAAATATAAATCACATCCTTATAAGGTCAGAAAAGCCTTCAGAGAACAGCAGCTTTCTTTGGCTTGATCTTTAAATTTACAAAGTCAGATGTGTTGGTGCAGGAAGTGTTACTGAGTCAGTTTTTGGAAGAAGAGTTTGGGTCCATTGCTCTCTCTTATAATATTGTAGCACCATTGTTATAAATTTGCAGATGAACACTGTCGCCGTTCATTGTGTGTTTTGCAGGTGAAAAGAAGAAAACCAAAGCAGTTGACAGTGAACTGAATCCTGTGTGGAATGAAGTGAGTTCAGGACTGACAGGGAAAAGCTGTTGTTGTTGTTGTTTGAACTGACTGTAAATGTTTCCTCCCTACAGGTGCTTAAATTTGATCTGAAAGGCTGTCCTTTGGATGAAACTTCATTCATCAGCGTGGTCGTCAAGGACTATGAAACAATCGGCAAAGACAAGTATGTGTGTGGCAAGCATGAGACATTAAAACTGTGACATTTGTATGTCAGGATTTAAACTAAACTACCTATGTAGTGCAGGAAATAGCTGAATGGGAGAAGCTCACTATGCCTTAGAGGTTTACCTCTACAGGTAAGGTACAGGTGTGATCACCACTTGTACTACAACTACACTAACAATGACTAATGGAGTATTCTGATTTTTTTTTTTTTTCTTAAGTAGCACACCAGCATGTTTTAACTTAACTGATAGTTGCAGGACTCAGCGCGACCATGTTAAGACATGCAGCAGTGTTAGTTAGAAGTTGTTTTGTCTATCTCACAAAAACCGCTCCAGCTCTTATGAGGAATGTTGCCTTAAAAGGAAATAAAAGTCACTCACTGCCTGATAGTGTTGTTTGCACCATGCATTCATTTTTTGTAACATTGATAGTCTCTTTGTCTCTGTGTAAGAAGGCAGACCAAGCAATAACGTTTCCACTGAGTCACTCCAGTGACTGATTGTGTATATTATAAATTATCCTGGGGCAGGCAGAGGGGTGGGGGGAGGATGTCTGCTACAGCCACGCACACACTCGGATATTTTTCCATGATCACTGCCTGCTACGCACGAGTTGGGTGAATAAGAGAGCTTGTGCTGGCTTGTCATTGGCACAGCGGATGACTGGTTGTAACTCAGCCTGTAATCCTATCCTCAAAATAATCTTTAGACAGAGAGTAAAGTAGATTCAAGGAGGAAATATGTTTGATTGAACAGGCAGGCAAAGATGTCCAACTCTCCTCCACTTCTTATTGTAGGAAAATATAAAGGAATGTGACTCAGATTTTCAAGGATGTCTGATGATTCGTCGTACCATCAACATAAAGTAGTCTGCTCACTCTGTTTGGAAAAGATCATTTTATGCTTAAATTAGCTTTGTTTAAAAAGTGATATGTAAGCAGTGGAAAGTACATCACTGTGCCAAGTGATTTTTTTTTCTTGCCCTTTCACTGTGGCTGTAAATAAATTATTTTCATTTTCTTCAGTGAAGCAGTTCTAAATACTTTAGACCAGCATGTTCATTTTCTCGTTCCCTCGGAAACAGTAGTTTGTTTGAATCAGGGCATGCGTCCCCTGCATTGGTCAAGACAGCTAATTCTCTATTTTAGAGGAAGTAAATTGCAATACCAGATTTCCTCTGTTTTATCCTCCACAGCTGACTCTGCTTTCTAAGGACTCCCCATGTTTTTAAGCTCAGTTTAGTGCTGGATAGTGGTGTGAGAAAACACAGCATCATCATGCATTTGTGTTTAGATCTGTTATATCTTTGTGTTGCTTCCTGCCTTTTCACCCGCCTCCTTTGCTCTATATTTGTCCAGCACATGCCTGTGGTACATGTTGATTGTTTCCAGCTTTCTGCATTTCCTTACCCTCTTCTCCATACTTTTTTGGGGCTTGCCTGTGAAACCAGCTGGTCCCATTTGTTCTCTTATAGCAGGAAGTTACTGCTGCAAAGTGGGTGATTGTCATGTTGCTATGTGTTTTGGGAATATCTTATTTCCCACCTGTAATCCAGTGTGATTATTAATCACTGTTGCTACATGACATCTGTTGGGATGGTGCTCTGTTTGGCATACTGTGTGAAGAAGTGACATAGGGAAGTAGAAACCACAGTAACTGACAATTACAGTAACAAACTGTGCCCAAGCACCCCATGTGGTAATTTCATAAGTTTATATCAGACTGTGGAACAAAAGCGTCTTCCCTTTTTTCCTTTTAGATATTTCTCTTTTCAAACTCTCCAGCTGCATTGATCCTTTTGCTGATGTATGTATGACTGTGATTGATTTCAGGTTCATTGGCTCAGCAAGAATCTCTCTTAGAGACTTGGCCAGTGGTCACATGGAGTCCCTCCCAATCATGAACGAGCCCTTGATCAATGAGAAACAACAGCCCATTGGGGTGAATAGATTCAGCACTTACTTATGACAATTAATGACATAGAAAAACAGCTAAGGCAGTGCATGGTTCTTACTGTCTGTATACAGTAGATCCACAGGAAGTAGTTGAATTTACTGAATCAAATGATTGTGTATGTATTTGGTGTTGAACAGTGTAGTAGAGCTGATATTGCTAATTGAAGACATTTACTTTTTTCAGGCAACCATAAATTTGCTTATTGGGCATGAGCCACCTGCCAACACTGCCCGAAACCAAAATGATCAGGCTGATGGACACACGTCTCATGTGGATACTGGTAAGTAGACAGAAACAAGAGGGAAGTGTTTGATTTTTTTTTTGTTCTCTTTCAAAAATCTAAAAAAAAATACATTGCTCAACTTTACGGTAATTCATGTTAGTAATTTCCACAAAGACAAACATCAATCATCCATTTTCTACCGCTTATCCTCTCATAGGGTCGCGGGGCGGCTGGAGCCTATCCCAGTTATCTTAGGGTGAAAGGCAGGGTACACCCTGGACAAGTCTCCAGTTCATCACAAGACACATAGAGACAGACAACCATTCACACTCACATTCACACCTACGGGCAATTTAAATTAGCCAATTAACTTAATCCCCATGCATGTTTTTGGATGGTGGGAGGAAGCCGGAGTACTCGGAGAGAACCCACACAGACACAGGGAGAACATGCAAAATCCACACAGAAAGGCCCCCAGGCCAGGAATCAAACCCGGTACCTTTTTGCTGTGAGGCGACCATGCTAACCACTACACTACAAACATCAATCAATCAACTCAAAAAAAGATGTAAAAATGGGAAATGGATGATCAGCAACCCAGTTTCAAATCAGGTCTGTGGCCCTTTGCTGCATGTCATCCTTACCCTAATTAAGTCACAAAAATAATAAATAAAAACATGATAAAATAAAAACAAATAAAAAAACATCTCGGCAACAGATAAGGGATTGTTTTGAGGCACTTCCTGATAGAAAGAAACTCAGATTATTAACATGTCAACCACATTTTTTGTAACAAGTATCTGCCATGGGACAGCACGGTGGTGTAGTGGTTAGCACTGTCGACTAATTTAAATTGCCCGTAGGTGTGAATGTCTGTCTATATGTACCCTGCGATAAGGTGCAGACTTGTACCCTGCCTTTCAGCCTAAGACAGCTGGGATAGGCTCCAGCCCCCCTGCGACCCTATGAGGATAAGCAGTAGAAAATGGATGCATGGTGTCTGCCATGTTTTTAAGAAGTTAGCAGGGACATCAGTTTTTCTACCATAAGACCGTGTTTTTGGAATTCAGAGCATTTGGATCATTGTGGATTTACCCCACAGGCAGCAGTGATGAAGGTGAGGCAGACATGGAGGGAGGAGGTCAAAGTGGAAGCCCAGGAGCTCCCACCTCACCAAACCAGCCTGAGAAAGCTGGCCACAAGCATGTCCGTCTGAGACGTAAGAGGCACAGGACTTTGGCCAATAAACCTCAGGACTTCCAGGTATTGTTTGACTTTTGATTGTTGTCTTCCTGAATAATCACAAATGCCAGGTTAGGGTGGAATTCTTATAATTAATCACATGAATGACAGCAGACTTTACCACTGCAAATATACATCAAAGCCCACAGTCACAATCACAGGTGACTTTCTAGGGCAATTCCAAGCAATTTCATGTGTGACTTTCTCTGGGGAACATGTATTTGTTCTCTTAAATGATCTGGAAATGGATTTGAATAATAAGTTTGAGTAAGTGAATAAGTTTGTGTCTGTCAATCCAAACGTCTCAACGGTGTCTTTTCAAAAAGGACTCAGATAAATTGCCTTTCTGTTGCTTGCGATGTTCAGATTCGTATTCGGGTCATTGAGGGTCGGCAGCTGCCTGGTAACAACATCAAGCCAGTGGTTAAGGTGAATGTATGCGGGCAGACCCACAGGACCAGAATTAGAAGAGGAAATAACCCATTTTTCGATGAGGTAATTAGTCCACAAAAAAATCATACATATCATCTTGTTGTCTCTTTAATCAGTGATAACAGTATGTATGGGGCATACTCATTCATTTATGACTTATTTCTGTCCCTCAGATGTTCTTCTACAACGTTAACATGCTCCCCTCAGAACTATTTGATGAGAGCATTACTCTTCGGGTACGTAGAAAAGTCCTTTTAACGCATTTGCCTTTAAAAATACAGAAGACTTTCTACAGTTCATCTTCTGAATCTGTGTTTTTCTTGACAGGTTTATGACTCCTTCTCCCTCAGAACTGATAGTCTAATTGGAGAGTTCAAGGTATCTCTGCTTTCATTTCAGGAGTTTGCAGATTTGTGACATTTATTGCCAGCAAATTGACGGATTTCAAATTTTCCAATGATTATTTTTTTTCCTTCTTTTCCAGCTGGATGTTGGCTACATCTATGATGAACAAGGTCAGTATAAAAAATGAAAAATACATCCTCTGTTTGTGATTTTAGATTTGTTTTATATAATACAACATCTGTATTCCTACACAGTATGTAAAAGTATGGATTTGATTTCATTTTAGTAGATTTCCAGGTCTGGATAAGAATGGAAAACAAGTAAAAAAGAAAATTGAAAACATTACTATTGTCTGTTTATACAGGATAAAAAAAATAGTTATGAGGGAGTGAAAGAGGGAAGGAGCGAGAGGGACTGTTGAAGTTAGGAAAAATATGGAATGAAATGGAATTCTTTATTATATTGTAGGTGGTTTAACTTGTTGAATACTGTCCCATGTCCAGGTCATGCCATGATGAGGAAATGGCTCCTCCTGAGTGATCCTGATGACTCTAGCTCAGGGGCCAGAGGTTACCTGAAAGTCAGCATCATCGTTGTTGGTACTGGAGATGAGCCACCGGTGTGTGTGTACCTTCTGTCTTACCTTTAGGTTTCTTACTACTAGAGTACTAGAGTAGCACAGAGTACTGGTCATGTTTGAAAAAGTCCATGACAGACTTCTCTTCCTCGCCTCCAGACTGAGAGGAGAGACATAAATGAGGAGCAGGATAACATAGAAAGCAATCTTTTGGTTCCAGCTGGTGTCACAATGCGGTGTGCCACACTCAGCCTCAAAGTGTACCGAGCCGAGGATATGCCACAGAGTAAGTGACCCAAAAGTTTCCTCAACCATTTTTAAATGCAGTCAAATCTCTTTGAAAACATAACTGGAACCTACTTTATATTGCAGTGGATGATGCTTTTATTCAGACGGTAAAACAGGTCTTTGGAGGAGATGGAAACAGGAAAAACTTGGTGGATCCATATGTGGAAGTCAGCTTTGCTGGCAAGAAGGTAGCTCATGTTTAACTTAAAAGAAACAAGATTTTTTTTAAATCACTGTAAAAAAATATATGTAATGGCTTTCATTTTAGCTGTGCACCAAAATCATTGAGAGAAATGCAAATCCAGAGTGGAATCAGCTTATCAATCTCCAAGTCAAGGTAAGAAAGATGCACATTAAGAAAGTATCTCATGGGCTTGATTCCAATTTCCAAATCAACACTTGCCTCCGTCTGCCTCTGTAGTTTCCATCCATGTGTGAATGCATAAAGTTGACTGTGTATGACTGGTAAGAACAGAGTACATTCATTCATACACAGCTGCACATGTCAAACAATGTCACGGGTAGCATTTGACTGCCAGTTTACTCTTGTCAGGGATCGTCTCACCAAGGATGATGCCATCGGAACAGCGTTTTTAAATCTGAGCAAAATGTCTTCCTCCGGTGGAGAGATTGAAGGTAATCTTTACTTTTGCAATGTCGGTGTTTTACATTTTGATACTGCAGAAACACACTGCAGCGCAGTGTATGGAAGAAATGGTCATGATGTTGCTTTGAAGCTGACTGACTCTGCTCCTCTTTGTGTAGAAGTACTATACTGTACTATACCATATATTTTGTGTTACAGTGAGCACCGCAGCATCAGAGGTTGGTTTTCTCCCAGCTTTTGGGCCTTGTTATGTCAACCTGTACGGTAGCCCAAGAGAATTTACTGGCCTTCCTGACCCATACGATGACCTCAACCTTGGCAAGGTGAGACGACCACATCAGCCCAGTTTCTGTAGATCTGTAGACTTACCACACATTGGGATGTTTCATCTGCATGATTTTAATCCGGTGCAGGGTGAAGGGGTTGCATACAGGGGGAGGGTCCTTGTCGAGCTGTCCACGCAGCTGGATGGAAAGGTGGAAAAGAACATGGATGACATATCCAGTGATGACATCTTGGTGGCACAGGTACATATTGTGTATACTGCTTACTCTAACTAACTGCTTCTATAATTATGTGACACAATGTAAATTGCCTGCTGCTTCTTTTGTTGACAGTGTTTTTGCAGCAGAAGGGGGATTCTAGTCGATGAGAGACAAAAAATAATCCCATCCTAACACTGCCACATCTTTTTATCACTGACTGCAGAAATACCAGCGGAGGAGGAAGTTCTCTCTGTGCGCCGTGTTCCACAGTGCGTGCATGCTCCAAGAGCCGGGTGAGCCCATCCAGTTTGAGGTCAGCATTGGTAACTATGGTAACAAGCTGGACTCTACCTGCAAGCCCCTGTCGTCCACCACCCAGTACAGCTTTGCTGTGTTCGATGGTATGAAAAATCTGCATGTATATAGATAGATAGATAGATCGATTTTTCAGCAACATTACAGTACAGGCCTATAGATGTAAGAACCGGTCACTTAAGTAAACAAAGTAGTATGAAGTAGAAGCAGAAAAACATCACATCAGTATAACCAAATGTGAATATATATAATTAAAGCTGTAGACAGTTCTTCAGCTGTGTTTATTGGGTCACGGACACCAAATATTGACTCCACAACTTGTGTTTAAAATGACGGGATATATTTATTTTCCATCCCACAGGTAATCACTACTATTACCTGCCCTGGGCTGATACTAAGCCCGTAGTGATTCTCACTTCATACTGGGAAGACATCAGCCACCGTCTGGACGCTGTCAACATCCTCCTCTTCATCGCTGAGAGACTGGTGAGAATACGTCACAGTGTCACATCTTGTACAAGACTGCACAAGCAGCACTGCTCAGTATTCTCACATTAGCTGTCTTTGTTTTAGGAGTCCCACCTCACATCTTTAAAAACAGCCATCTTAGCCAAAGTGTCTGAAACACGTCTGGCAGAGATTTGGCTCAAACTCATCAACCACATGATTGAGGACCTGAATAGGTAAGACAGGACCAGACAGGTCCTGCACTGGACCTGCGGTACATTAGCAGGTGGTTGTTTGGGTTGAGTTCTCTTATTGTGATGACAGTTTCCAGCTCCCAGTGCTGGACAGCCAGCCCAGTGTGACTGAACTGGATCTCCAGTTGAAAAACCTACGTGATGCTGCTGTGAACAGTATCAGAGAGATGGCCAACATCATGAGAGTGGAGGCTACAGATGTCAAGGCGACTGTTGGTGACATTGAGGACTGGTTGGACAGACTCAAGCAGCTGGCAGAAGAGGTCAGCAAAAGCCCTTCCAAAAATGTTATATAGCAAAAAAAAGACATCACTGAAACTTGTAAACATGTCTGTCTCCACCAGCCTCAGAACAGCATGCCAGATGTGATCTTCTGGATGTTAAGAGGGGAGAAGCGGGTGGCTTTTGCTCGAGTCCCAGCAAACCAGATCCTTTTCTCCAACTTTAGCGAACAGGCGTGTGGCAAGCACTGTGGACAGACCCAGACCATTTTCATGCAGGTATACAGCTAGCCAACATAGAGTAACACTATTAGAATTACATGTTTTACTGTGCTATTTCAGAAAGAGTCATATTTTTCATTTTTCAGTACCCCATGGACAAAAACAAAGGTGTGAAAGTCCCTGTGCAGCTGCGGGTCAACATGTGGCTCGGCCTCTCTGCCCATGAGAAGAAGTTCAACAGCTTCTCAGAGGGAAACTTCAATGTGTACGCTGAAATGGTACAGCAGCTACAAAAACTGGCTTTTTTTTTTTTTTTTTTTTTAAAAAAAAAAAAGCACATTTCACCTGATTTCAGTTATCTCTGGATTTCTTCCTGTAGTATGAGAACCAGGCCCATGTTTTAGGGAAGTGGGGAACTACAGGCCTCGTCGGTCGCCATAAGTTCTCAGATATGACTGGAAAGGTGAAACTCAAACGGGAACGCTTTCTGCCACCAAGTGGATGGGACTGGGATAAAGATTGGTTTGTTGACCCCGATCGAAGGTGAGTTTAAGAAACTCACTTTATCAAATGAGAGTGCACAAAAGGCAGGGCTCCCAGGAATCTATCTCTGTGAAATAAAGGCCCAAAGTGAAAAGAAGAATCTTAAAAGCATACAGCATTTGTGATTCATAGTATAGTCTCAAGTACAAATATCCTGCTATCACTGTGCGGTAGAACAGGCTCCACAATCCTGTTCATATTTCATCATCAATCATTGCTTGCCTCAGCCATGTCGTGAACACAATCACAGGAAATGAAAAGGAATTTCGGAATAAGCCAGTGTTTTATTTTCAGGAGGTCTCCCTCTCACAACAACCTTTGTGCCTTGCTCATGTTCCTTACAGCCTGCTGACAGAAGCAGACGCGGGTCACACAGAGTTCACAGATGAAGTGTTTGTGAATGAAACACGATTCCCTGGTGGGGAGTGGAAGCCCGCTGCAGAGCCCTTCACAGATGTGGTACGACGTGCTGTGCCCACACACATTTCATTTTTGTGAAAAATGTGGGTGACGATGAACAAGACAAAAATCTGTTGGTGTCATTTAGGGAACATTCAGCGACTAAAGAACCAGACCTTTCCCTTAAGAAATTGGAGAAGAGCAAAATCGAGTCAGTAGAGAGAATATTGGATTTCATCTGGCCACAGAAAGTAGCTACAGAAATGAGTTAATGTGGGTTTAGCATTCAGAGTAAAAATATTTACATTAGAAATTAAATAGTAATCAATTATTTTGTGTTTATGCATCACATAAGTGAATGACAGAGGCTCTGTGTTGTCTAGAATGGAGAAAAGGTTCAAAGCCCAGAAAAGTTTGAGTGTCCACCTGGATGGAGCTGGAAGGACAAATGGAGCTTTGACAGCAACAAGGCTGTCGATGAGAAAGGTGACATGAACACTTCAACCGAAACGTTTTCTCTTCGTTGTCATTGTTGCGCGTTGTTAACGTGGCCTGTGTGTCTTTTGGTGGCAGGTTGGGAGTACGGAGTTACCATTCCTCCAGATGATAAGCCCAAATCCTGGGTTGCAGCAGAGAAAATGTATCATATCCATCGCAGGAAGAGACTCATAAGGCCAAGAAGGAAGACATCTGATAACAGGGCTGTTACTGAGGTGAGGAAGAGGTAAAGGTAGATGAAAAACACATCTATGAGGGCAGTTTCTTATTCTTTCTTTGTCTGTCTCACAGAGGCAAGAATCAGGAGAAGGCTGGGAATACTCTTCCCTGATTGGCTGGAAGTTCCACCGTAAGGAACGCTCCTCTGACACGTTCCGCCGCCGCCGCTGGAGAAGAAAGATGGTCCCAGCAGACTGCATCGGGTCTTCTGTTATCTTCAGGCTGGAAGGGGCATTAGTGAGTCTTACTGAAGCTACTTTGTTACTTTGTGCCACCTGAGTCATATCTTCTAATTATTCTCCTGCATGTGTTCCTGTCAGATGTTAGCAAATAACTCTGGCAATCTGCTCTTCAGATTGTTTTAAATGTTGTGCTTTTGAGAACAAGCCCCTGCATTGTGTTAACAGGGGGTTGATGTTGACGAGAAGGCCAGTAAAACGGATGCAGCCAAGCTATTTGGTGCCAACACACCCACTGTTTCCTGCCACTTTAGCCGTAAGTATTTGGGTCAGATAAAGATAATCCCTCATTGTTTTTTTTTAAACTTCCAGATGCAAGATAACCCTGAATCAAGCACTCTGTAAACACAGTCTATAGCTGAACACACTAATGAATGTTATCCCCCTTCAGGGTCCTACCTTTACCATCTGAGGGTGTATGTGTATCAGGCGAGAAATCTTTGTGCCATGGACAAAGACAGCTTTTCAGGTAAAAATAATGTACATGTAGAAGTCTGAACAAGGGGAATAAATAAAATTTACTCAAGATCTATACTTGCCAAAGTAAAAATGACATAAAACATCACAGGTTCACGAATTCTGTCTCATATTTACATCAAAATATCACTTGTGGTCCTCTCCAGATCCCTATGCCCATGTGTCATTTCTCCATGTGAGTAAGACCACAGAAGTGATCAGGTCCACTCTGAACCCCACATGGGATCAGACTCTCATCTTTGACAACATTGAAATCCACGGAGACCCACAAACTATTGCCCGCAACCCTCCTGATGTTGTGTTGGAGCTGTGCGACAGTGATCAAATAGTATGTTGTTTATTTAATTTACCAGAGCAAATGACATTGCAGATTTAGGGCTTTGCTAAATCTCTGTTTACTGTTGTGCTTCATTTACAAGGGCCATGATGAACCCCTGGGTCGCTGTGTGTGCCCTCCAGTAGTCAAACTGAACCCCAGTGCGGCTGTCAGCCCTAAGCTGCTGTGGTTTCCAGTCACTAAAAAAGGTTGCAATGCTGGGGAGATACTGCTGGCTGCGGAGCTCCTACTGAAGGACAAGGTCACAAAGACACCAATGAAAGTAACATACTGGTATTTTAACTATGAAACTGAACTCAGGAGGTGACGCTGTGTTTTGTCCTCCAGGGGAATGATGGAGATCTGCCCCTGGTGCCTCCTCGCCGGGGGGAGCTCTACATGGTTCCTCAGGGAATCAGGCCTGTGGTGCAGCTCACTGGAATTGAGGTACAACATCATATCATCCTGCTCCTTAGCCAGACTCTATAAATTCCCTGCACACATATTACATGATCCAACAAGATCAGCCCAACCCTAATTTCTATCATGGTTGCATTTTTTCATCCCTTTCACCTATCTCCTGCCACCAAGCTAGTCCTTTAATCCTGCCCATGCTAGGTTTGTTTAATTTTAATATGTTTGTTTGATCCCAGATCCTGACTTGGGGCTTGAGGAACATGAAGACCTACCAGTTGGCCACAGTTTCCTCCCCTAGTTTGATAGTGGAGTGCGGTGGTGAGATTGTTCAAACCGCTGTAATCAAGAACTTCAAGAAGAACCCCAACTTCCCTGGATCTGTGCTGCTGCTCAAAGTGGTAAAAACCCCTCTGATTTTCAAGAATAAATATTCAAACCACCTGCAAGTGTTTCACGTCTTGACTTTTCAAGTTATTTTCTCACTTTAGCCTCTTCCCAAAGAGGAGATGTACACCCCTCCCATTGTTCTGAAGGTAATCGATCACCGGCCATTCGGTAGGAAACCAGTAGTGGGTCAATGCAGCATCGATTGCCTTGAGGGGTTCCGCTGCGATCCGTATCGCATCAACAGTGAAGTCTGCATGTCTGCTAGAGGTATGCACACAGATATGGAGTTGGAGACACAATCAACTCTATACAGTAGAAGCTCATTGCATCCTGTTTCCATTGACTTCGCAGGGGCCATGATAGCTGCTGCCCATGGAGATGTTGTCATAGACATTGAGGAGAGACCTGTCATGAAACCTGAAGTAAGTAATAATAATGCATTCATAAAACGTGGAAGACAATACTTTCACATCTATTTCATCTTACTGATTAGTATGCTCTGTTTATTTCCCACCTTGCAGCTTCAACCAGAAATGGTGAGATATGTTTTTTCACATTCTATTCTATTCTATTCTGTTCTTTTAAAAATACTAATACTCATTACTTCCTGTTGTGTAGGAGCAGGAAGCAGTAGACTGGTGGAGTAAGTTCTATGCCTCCACTGGAGAGCAGGAAAAGTGTGGGCCTTACCTGAAAAAGGGATACGATATATTGCAGGTAAGAACATGTTGCAGCGAAAACACATTCAGTGATTTAATCTTTTCCTGATTTCTTGTTTGTGTCTGCTTTACAAGCTACAGCAAGCCAACTGTGACCAGATAGTCTTTGGTCTTGATCCTGCTGATAGGTATATAGCCAAAACAGAGAGATGTATTTATGTCATATGCTGGCAGTCAAACATTTGGGAAATGCACTCGTCCTATAAATAAAAAACAACAAGAAATGAATGTTTGACAAATGAAGGTTTGACATATGCAGCAGAAATAAACACATACATACATACGTATACATATATACATATGTATATATATATATTTGATGTGGATTATTGTTTGTTTTTCAGGTATTTAACAGTGCACTAGAGGAAGTTGAACAGTTCGAGGGACTCACTGATTTCTGCAGCACTTTCAAACTCCAGCGTGGAAAGACTGAAGATGAAGAGAATGATCCCTCTGTGGTGGGAGAGTTCAAGGTAAAGACGAACAGGAAATATTCCTGTCATTTAACATCCCATTGTACCTGAACTATTGTAACCACTGCCTCTCCTGATGCACAGACACTTATCCTAGCCATGTCTGCCCTCTGGTGGATATTTAATGGACTTTCATGAACTCAGTACATGCCCATAATATATAGTATTAATACAGTATAGCTACTGTGAAGGGATTCTCAGGGCTTCAATGTATGGTACTTCATCCAGTTGTGAAGGTTTAATTCAATTCAGCCTCATATTTATTTGCAATTCACTCTGGATTATAGAGTTCATATTGTATTAGGTTGTATTGTAGCTTATTTAATAATGTATGTGTATAAACGGCATTTAATAATTAAAGGCAGTAAAATGTTTAAAGCGATTGACTAAACTGAGTAATCTATATATTTTCTAAGGAACAAGAATGAAGTAAAGAACAATTTTAGGTTTTACTATTTGATATGCTTCATGATAAGTTAAAGACATTTTAGCAGATAATAAAGTTGTATTTTAATGTGGATATATAGGCAAGATCAATTTACACTTAGACTTGCACACAGAGCTGTTATATGAATTTTTATTTTAGCATTTCAGACAGATCATTTCGAATCCTTAGAAGGAATATGGTCTTAAGTTCCTGTGTGAATAAAATTAACCTGTAGAAGGGATATTACATGACTAATGCCCCTGCCCTCAGGGAGCGTTCAAGATTTACCCACTGCCAGATGACCCAAAGGTGCCAGCTCCACCCCGCCAGTTCAGAGAGCTCCCAGAGAGCGGGCCTCAGGAGTGCCTGGTCAGAATTTACCTGGTGCGCTGTCTTGACCTGCAGCCTAAGGATACAAATGGCTTGGTGAGTATTACATGAAGCTGCAACTGAATCACCCTGGCTTGAAGGACTGAGTCACAACTATTTTTTATGTGAAAGAGATGATTGAAGCTACTGAAGCTAATACATTTTTTGCATTCTCACGTCAGTGTGACCCATACGTAAAGATCACACTGGGGAGGAAAACAGTGGATGACAGAGATAACTACAAACCAAAAACCCTTAATCCAGAGTTTGGGAGGTGAGAGAGTGATGTGCTCAGTACAATTTACTCAAGTTATTGTTCTTTTTTATATTCGCCCAAATGAATCCAACAAGTGTAGAAACAAAAGGTGAAACAGATATATGTTGCACTTTGTTTTTTTTTTACTAGGATGTTTGAGATGTCCTGTTTCCTGCCTCAAGACAAGGACCTGAAGATTGCGGTTTATGACTATGACCTACTGAGCAGAGATGAAAAAGTGGGCGAGACAGTGATTGATCTAGAGAACAGACTCCTGTCTCGCTTCAGGCCCTGCTGTGGCTTGCCACAGACTTACTGTGTGTGAGTATGTCTACAGTACAGTTGATGCATCTTAGGCCAGGTCTTCTTTGGTGTGTTTTAGTTTCTCAAAACCAAACCTACTGAACACTTTTTTTGCAGCTCAGGGATCAATCAGTGGAGAGACCAGCTGAAGCCTTCTCAGATCCTCCAAAACGTGGCCAAAGTGAGAGGCGTCCCTCCTCCACGCATAGAGGGAGATGGCGGCTCACTGTCTTTCTCAGGAAAACAATACAACCTGCAAGATTTTGGTACATTGGACAAAGACAAAGTGGCACAAGACAAGGGGAGACGCCACTATTTAAACACTAAGGAGGGAATCAGAGAATCACGAGACGTGAGGAGACAGGAGGGCAGGAAGTAAAACAATCTGAAACAAGAAGGAATACAGTTACTACAAAATAAAATGGAGGGATGGGACAACATGAATGAACGTAGAAGTATGATGAGACATGACAATTGCTGTCATTCTTGAATGCCCTGTTATCATATTTTAGCAGCACTACTATCTCAATGTGTTGATTTTAGAAATATGTCTCTTAAAAATATTTAAAAAATAGTAATTTGTATGCTACAGTCTCCTTTCATCCTTGATCCTTTTGTGGTCTGCTGTGTCCTTTGCAGAAGCAGACACTGTGATCCACCCGCACTTGGGCCCAGCCAGAGAGAGGCTGGCTCTGCATGTCCTGAGAAATCTGTGCCTGGTCCCAGAGCATGTGGAGACCAGAACCCTGTACAGCTCCCACCAACCCAACCTGTGTCAGGTTAAAACAACAGCAGCAACACTGATTTTACATTTTTAGTAGAGATGCAGTTTGCATTTAATTCCCTGTGGAATTAGCCTTAATTAATGTTCTTGTATGAATACAGGGACAAGTTCAAATGTGGGTGGACATTTTCCCCAAGAGCCTTGGTTTGCCAGGGCCGCCATGTGACATCACTCCACGCAAAGCCAAGAAGTAAAAGAAACCTGACAAAATTATGTTTTATCATAGTGCATTTGAGGACCAAATGTAATGGTATATTTAAAACAGGTATGTCTTGCGAGCCATCATTTGGAACACAACTGACGTCACTCTGGACGACAAGAGCATCACTGGAGAAAACATGAGTGACATCTATGTAAAAGGGTACATGACTGATGCTTTTGCTTACTTCAACCCTCAATTTGAATTATTGTTTTATTTTAATATACATTCCTCGACCAACTGGACCCATTCACAAATAACAAATTGGAATTCAACATATTCATGTTTCCTAGATGGATGCCAGGTATGGAGGACAGCAAGCAGAAGACTGATGTCCACTACAGATCCCTGGACGGTGATGGGAATTTCAACTGGAGGTTCATCTTTGAGTTCGACTACCTGCCTGCAGAACAGCTGTGCGTTGTCTCGAGAAAAGTGAGTGAGACTGTGGAGCAGGAATAAAACATCAGCAGCAGTGACTGTGACTATTCTTTGTAACCATATGTATTCTTTTTGTTGTTTAGGTATTGTAGCCTGTAATGATCTAAATAAAGTTTATGTATTTTTACAGGAGCACTTCTGGAATCTGGACAAGACTGAATTTAGGATTCCCCCTAAACTGATCATCCAGATATGGGACAATGACAATTTCTCCTTGGATGACTACTTAGGTGAAACAGCATTGCTAATAATCCCATGCCCACACACAGTGAAAAGCCTTTAGATGGACATCTAGCTGAGAAGTCTACCGCAATAAAAGACATGATTATTTCATATTAACGTCTCTAATGCAGGTTCACTTGAGCTGGACCTTCTCAACCTGATCTCTCCTGCTAAGAGCCCAGAAAAGTGCAGCCTGAAGATGTTGCCTGGGATGACGAGCTCAGTCTCTTGTAAAAAAACACCCTTCAACTCCCTCTTCTCCCAGAAGTCTGTAAGAGGCTGGTGGCCATGTGCGATTGAGAAGGATGGGAAACATGTGCTTGGTGTATGTCTATATCCTGTGCAAAGTCTCAAGTTACATTTTGTCTCTTGGTTACTCTTTAAGACTGTGTCTCAAAACTCCACAGGGGAAAGTAGAGATGACACTGGAAATAGTAGAGGAGAAGGAGATGGAAGAGAGACCTGCTGGGAAAGGCAGAGATGAGCCAAACATGAATCCCAAACTGGACCCACCCAAGTAATACCTCTCAGTCTTTTAAACAATAAATAATAATCACAAATATATAGTTTTTAGTTATATGAATAGTCTAATGTGAATAACAGGCTGTCTTCATTTTCAACAGCCGCCCTGACACGTCATTCTTCTGGTTTACAAACCCTTGCAAAACCATGAAGTTCATTGTTTGGCGTAGATTCAAATGGATTTTCATTATATCAGTTATTCTTCTGCTGGTTATCTTGTTCCTTGGGATCCTGTTCTACTCCCTACCAGTAAGATTACATTTGTTTTCTGATAATTTCTTGTTTTTTAATATTTTTAAAATATTTTAATCTATCAGACATTGTTTTCCTCTCATATTATGTATTTTAATGTTTATTTCATATTCACAGAACTACATCTCAATGAAGATTGTGAAGCCTTTCTCCTAAGGCGTATTGCTGCAGACTCCTGTCTCCAGTCTCCAGTCTCCTGCACTGTTACCGTTCCTCAGAAATATGCAGTATCTTCCTCTGTTGATGCCAAAGGAGACTGATATTCAGCATTCTCTGACATAATCAGACCTGTATGCTTATATTTTATTTTGCACTCACTATATTGCTTACAATATATTTCTTACAAATAAATTTAAATAATCCTGTCTTAAAATCTGGACAAAAAACAACAAGAATCTCAGGATTTTTTTTATATTTTAGTAAGCTTCTTCGTGTTTGGAAATCACTGCAGCAAAAAAACAAAAACAAACAAAAAAACTGTCTACCTGTAGTGGGGCATTAACATGACTTATCATAAGTACTTTCTATTCACTCTATGCTGTTAACATGTAAAGTTCATGGTGGTTAACATCTATATTTCCCTTTAAATACAAAAATAGCAAACCATAATGCCATTATCATACAATAAAAAGGCTAAAACTAAATACAAGTGTCTTGTTAAAGTGTGAAACATGCATATTAAATATATTAATTTCATATTTAAATATAGATTCATATTTCCAATGAATGTTTACCACTGACATATGAAATAACTTCACGTATTGTTATGTCTCTTCTCTACTATTTAAGCGTGCGCATGCCGTCATAACCAGACATCTATACGGTCTTCACGACATTAAACTACTTTTTGGCCTAGTTGCTATGATACCGACTCATAATCCCGCCTCTTTTCCCAAGAAACGTGTCTAATTGGTCCCTCTGTTCCTGCCGTCAAAGTGCAGAAGCTGCCGGTAACAACGAAGTGACAGTAAACCAAGGACCGGACCATAATACTTGGAGTGATTTGTGGTCTGGGAAGAAGTAGTAGTATGTGGTAATAAATAAACAATTATGTAATGCATCTATGTCAGAAGTCTTACACGAAGAGGGTCATACTTGTAAGTTGTATCCTTTCGTTTTAACGGACACAGCACTGCTAGCTTGAGTTCCGTTAGCGCTATCTACAAGAATCAGAGCTAGCGAATAACAGCTAGCGTTTAGATCTTTAGCTAATCAAAGCTAAGTTAGCTCACGGTGACTTGTTTTTTTTCCCTGCAATATGTGCTCGCGTCAAGTTAGCAAGCTACTAACTAATTCCCACGGAAAGACACAGTGTGCAACTACCGTCAAGAGACGAATAACTATTTTTTAACAATGAACGTAATTTCATAAGTAAAAAAATATTGCTAAGGGTTAGTTAGCTAGCAAGCTAATTATGGCTTAGTTGAGCCTGCCAGCAGTAGTTCTTCTTTGATATCGAGCGCTTGTTTGTTTAAAATGACTGAAACAGAAATGTATAGACAAGAACTGCATAGCCTTAGACAAGAGGCTGAATCGATAGCTGAGACCTCAACTCACCCTCCAGTCTCATGACTTGAGAAAATACACAGAACAAAGTCCTAAAACACGTCTTAAAATTTTACTCTCCCTACCAAAGGTCTCAAAGTAGCGTCCGCCCAAGAACACATATAAACAACTTCATATTTAGCTCTGAAGTCCAGTGCCTCCTAAAACGGACAGTCTGACGGACAGTATATCTGTATGTATTACAACACTGAATGTATGAAGTTATCAAACCTGTCGCAGCTTCTTAACATGTGAATGTGTTTCTTCCTCAGGCACCAATTGTTGCTTCATATTGTCTGATCTGTCAAAGATGGATGAAGGGATGGATTCTCAAAGAAGGTAAATCAGTCAAGTTATCATTATTTTGGGTGTTAAAGCCATTCATGACTAGATACATGGTTATGTATTCTATGGTTTGTTCTAAGCAAGTTTCTAAATATGCAACATGCACATACCTATTAAGAAATGGCACTCTGGGGTGAGGGAAGCTGCATCATTATCACCAAAATGTATCCTACATTTTATAGATTCAGCCTTCTAACAAGGCCTTTTATCATTTTGTTCTTTTTCTGTCCTGCTGCAGTGTGACCACTGAAGTCAAGTCAGAGGATGTAAAGAATGATGTCCCAAAAACCAAGGTAACAGATGGAAAAGATGAACTCTTTTGTGGATCACAAAAGATAGACACTACAAAAGTATCCAAACGTACAGAGAACTCACAAGATGATGCCACATCTCAGACTTCGATGGACTGTTGGTCCGCTAGTGGGCTAGATGAATCTGTCCTTGCAGGCAGCAGAAGTAACACACCTCAAACACACTGCTCTAATGGGCAGAAACTTAAGAGGCCATCTTCACCTGTTAAAACAACCTGTGTTGCTGCACACTCTTCAAATCCCAAACTCAAGCTCTGTCTTAGTTTTAGTCCCAGGAAGGGTGTCAGTACACCCACCAGTGATGTGGAGATGCTCAGCCCGGACAGCCCCGTTTGCAAAACTGTGTTCGCCAACAGCTGTGCAGATAAGGATCATGATGGCAGTGCTTGTGGAGAATACCCTCAGCAGCAGTTTGTCAAAGACTCTGATTCTGGATGTTCGGTCAAAGAAAAAGTCCATCTGGTTGCCATGGGAACTGAAAATGCTGAGAAAGCTGAGTACAGTGGCTCATCTGATATGAGTCAAGACATAATGGGAGGCCAGGCAGGTGCACTTTTGGAAAGGTACTTGTTTTTTTGTTTTTATGTTCTTGTTTTTTCAAGTTTGCATTGAGATTAAGGATGTGCATTAAAACTAGTAAAAAGTACAAAAATGAGGTACATCACCTTTCCTGTAGTGTCCTATCTCCACTATGCTCATAGTGTCCTTCAGTAAGTATGTGACACTCTGACTTCTTCTGTTTTTGTTCCGTACAGCGTTTCATTTGCATTGCATAACATGGACAGAGGATGGCTGGGGACACCCATTGATGAGCTGAACAGAATGCCCCAGTGTGCACCTCCTCTGTCTCACCTGAAAGCAGGGCCTAACCACACTGTTACAGTCAGGGTGAGCAAACAACCTTTTGCATTACTTTTATATGGTATATTGTAAAGAATACTGCATAGAAATATTTGTAGATGTGACTGGGCATTGCATAGTGGATCTGCACTTGGTGTTCGGATAAGAGAGAACAAGATAGGAAAACATGGGCCGGAGAGAGTGAAACTGTCCTCCATGATCCCCTCAGGGCCTCTTGTCAGTAAAGCTCCTGTCACACTGTGTCCTCCTTTGGAAGACCACTGTCAGTGCTGCTGTGTAGCTACTATTTGTTCTAAAAGTCAACTTAACACAGCCCCCAAATAGACTCCCATCATCACCCCATAAATCACACGAATACTTGTTTTTTTTTTTGAGTATCTCTGCAATCAGAGTATTCCTTTTCAAGATCTTTATAGCAATGTTTTAATTGGTTTTATTTAGAACATGGAACTAAAGTGACTTTTTAATTTCAGATGTTTTTAACATTGTTTTTGATTAGCAAAGAGAAAACAGTTATTTCAGTAGGTACTTCTCTACTCAAGAGTAACCCATCACTGTGTTTTGTTTTGCTTGTTACAGACAGATCTCCTCAGGGAGGATGTGGTCCCTGTTTCATATCCTAGCAAGTTCAAAGATGCGTGGGACGATGTGTCTGTGAAGATGCCCTGCTCTGAGAAGAATCTTTTTCCTGTAGAGACTGAGGTACAGTGTAACACACAAATAAAAGGCTAGGGACTGTGGGAATGTTAGTAAAAGCAATAAATTTCAAGCAAATATCATTTGATGTGTCATGTAGGATGGAGGTGGTGTCCAAAGTCGATGGGAGTTGATCCACACTGCCTTGCAGGGAGGTTTCAAAAGTTCTCTGGATGTGAGGGTAAGATGACTGTTGGACTTGTGTGCTGAATTATGCCGAACGTGTTATGTGTCTTGAAACAGCTTTCACATGTATCTATGCTACGCTCTTATAGTGTTTGTAGTCTTACGCTTACAATTTCTTATGCTTACAAGTTACTACTGTGTATGGCAACTGTTGTGCAAGTATTTCCTTTGGGGTGAATAAAGTCTTATCTTATCTCATCTCATCTTGTCATCCAGAGGAGATAAATAGCCAGTCCAGGGAGATGAAGCCAATTACTTTTGAAACAAGACAGCTTTGTGTGGATGGGAAAAAAAACGGCAAAGACATGATGCCAGAAAAAAAAAGAAAAGTTTAAAAAAAGAAAATAAAAGAAATAAAGATTTAGCTTTTAAATTTGGGCATTGCAGTAACATTTGTATGGTGGCTCATTTGGATGGTCTGCCTTTTATGCTGGAGCATTGTTATTGCGTTTGAGCTGTCACAGGATTTTCTAATATACAAAACCTGTTCCATAAACAGCCACATGGTGGCAGAGTATTTCTATGCATTGAACCTGCTGTTTATCTACTGCCATATATTCTATTTTATGTATTAAAAAGTGTCTGCTATGAATAAATGACTTTGTATTCTCCTCAACAGGATGCTATATTGAGATACAACATAGCCCATGCAAAGAAGTGGGACTTCACTGCTCTGAACCTTTTTTGCACAGAGGTAAGGGGTCCAAAACATTGCTGTTAGATAATTTCTTGTACAAAAGAAGATTTAAACAGCTTCCTCAAAGCCTGCAGTTTTTAAATTATGTCTTTAAAACATACCTTAATGAAGAATGACATTAAAGCTGATAGTAACTAAAGTAGTCATCGCAAAGGGAGCTCCTCTGTTTGTCTGCGTGCCCAACAGTGTGCGTCGTCCCCTCCGGTACCTGGGAGTCTTATGGGAGCAAATAGGCTTCATTCAGTTAGGACAGATGAGCACAGAGCATAGCGGCAACAGCTGTTACAGGCCAACCAGGGGGAATGTCTTTCTTTTTTCTGTCTTCCTCCTTTCTGTCTGTTAACACTTTCCTTTGCTCAAATAACATACCTGTTGTTGGGGAATATTTACCTGTCTTTCATTGTTAGGAAATCAATTATTATAACTGTAAAGCATAAACTGGACAGCATTTTCAAGTAAAGCATCAGCTGCATCAGCAGAAATTCCTTCCCCCATCATTGCAAATACATTATCAGTAGTATTACCAGTCTAGCAGTGTATTATTTACTTTTGAGTGAGTTGGCACGTATGGTATATTACTGCACCACCCAAAGCATTTGAACAGATAGCAAACCAGTTTCAACTGGAAGCCTATTTTGGTTACCTACATTTGGCAAAGCTTGTAGTTTATTGTACCCTTTCTAGGTGGTCTCATGATTTGCTCAGAGCCATTAGGAACAACGTCATTTTTCTAATGAACCTCTTACAATTATGAGAGAACATTTTCTACTTGTTACAGTCCGGATGGATTGATATCCAAACCTGATGTTCTTCTGGTCATTTATTACTTTGGTAAATTCAGATGATGTCCAAAATAGTGCTGTTTTCCCTACTCTAATATAATTTCTCAGCGTAAAGCAGAGAGCTCTTTAGATCAATGACTACCTTGTCCTTTTTATAGCTTAATCCAATTTAATTAAAAGGTCCCATTAAATCTGCAAGGATGCTCAGTAATGCCAGCAAGAAACTCGCCCTTCCGGGAGTTTCTTGCGTCAGCGGTTCCACTCACCACCCTGATCACAGCTTTTCCCTCTGTTTCTTTCCTGCTGAGGCATTTAGCAGTGGAGGACAGTGCTCACAGAAGCGCATGTTTGAATATCAAAATTTAATATGATGCATGCAGTAATTCACAACAGTGATACAGGAATAGGTGCATGTGTACAGTTATAAAATACCAATTGGTTGAGAGTGCCTTCTATCACTTGATGGATGCAGAATGAGGGAACATTCAGAGCATCCTGCCAGTGCATTGAGCAGGAATGATTAACAGCCACCATCCTACAGCAGACAGGCACAAGTGCTTTACGCAGAGACTGTTGTCGTGGAGAATCACAGACTGAATTGTTTAGCCACCCAGTTGATTAGTAGTTGACAGAATAATGGTTGCTGCTTCTGGTCATACTTTTTTTATACATATATATTACTTATCTTTTTGCTGCAGTTTGAATCCTAAGTGTTGTACTCCTCAGCCAAGAGCACCTAATTAAATCTGTAGCTGGATTTGTGCAGCACAGGGGTAATTGTCACAAGGTATATTGCCCCTGGGCTGGTGATTGACACTCCTCTCAGCATGTAATAACCATAGGGCGGTGGAGAAAAGAGTTACCCAAATTAAGGCTTGTCTGTAAATTGTCTTACTGTTTCTCCTCTGCCAAATGAAACTGTCACTGTGTCACCTTCTGATGAATGTCTGAGGCCTGAGCAGGAAAGCACAGCTGATGTTCCAATAGTACATGGACATTCAGCAGCAACACCACAACTCACTCTATCCCTCTCACTTTTGTGTTATGTCACTTGTTTTTTTTATCCAATACAACATTTTTATAACTCTAATTAAACATATGAAATTGAGACTTGCTTAGGATGAGCTGCCAAGAAATAAAATAACCTGTAAAGACCAGAGTGGATGGAAGATCAGAGTGCAATAGATCATTAGCCTATGCAGCAGTAACTCTAGACTGTCCTGTCTGTCATGTAAATTAATGTGAAATGTATAGTTTGTTTGTGCAGCCTAACCTGTGTGTAACTGTGGTGGACGCCTGTAGCTGTGGGAAGGTGGGGGGTCATATTTCTACCCTCATCCTGCTGCATCACCAACTACCATCTATTAGTCCCACAGGAGCACTTTATGATGTCTGCCAGCTCATTACTTCTGACAGCATATAGTCAGATCTGCTCTGCAGCCATATAAATGCCCCCTGGCCAAATCACCCACCAAAGGCTTCCTGCTGAAAATCAAGGCACCCTGCCACTCTCTCCACAACTGGTTATTTGCATTTGCTCCAGAAGGTCCATTTAATCAGCACAGACTCCCTCTGCTTACCATGATAGAATAAGGCAAGTGAGTGATGAGTAAGCCAATACACTCATAAGTGATTGTGCTGTAAATCTAGGTCTTTGATGGAGTAACTGGATGTTTATTTCAGAGAGAGTTGCAGATGGATGCTGAGGTAAGCTATAGGCTGAAGTATGGATCCCTTGGCCATGGCAGACTCCCTCCCAGATTGATGGTGGTTTCTTCTGAAGTTGATTCTGTGTAGCGAGCGGCTCTGCAGCATTTTTATCTCTTTTTTTCACCGCTGAAGTGTTGAGATTATTGATGTCTGTGGAAAGGGAGTTCATCCTAAAACAACAATAATCCTCCATTACATTTTCTGACACTGAGTTTTCTTGTTGTATATGAGAGACCTGAGCATCTTTCCTTATATATTGATATTGGGTCATGACCTTAGGCTCACTGTGATACCCCTATCAGATTTAAACTTTTCATCGGGTTGTTGGCTGCTCCTCTTCAGTCTTTTTCGGGGGCCAATTTTTACAATAATAATACCAGGGTCCGACATTAAGGTTTTTTCCCACTTGCCCTGCCAGGCAAGTACTTCTCAAATCTGCTTGCCCCATCTAAATTCTTACTTGCCCTGCATTTGATCAATAGCAGTTAGCTTCAGGTCACCAAACTCTGCTAAAAAATTTGGTCGCTACCAACACAAACCTGACTCGTGGTATGTAGCTTCTGTAAGGTGACCAGATTTCTGAAATGAAATGCGGGGACATTTCCAGCTTGGAGATAATGACGGTGAATAACCATTGTTCTAGTCACATGCAACATTTTTTTTCAGTCATAAAACGCTGAAACCGGGGACTGGTTATCCAAAAGGAGGACTGTCCCTGGACCAAAAAAAACCTCTGATAGTGGTATTTGCTGACTTAACCAACCTGTTGTCTTGAAATTCCGAGTAATGGAATACATATACATTTCTGTTATTAGTAATTGTCTCACTAACATTATCTGTGTGTTTCCTTTAAAATAGGAAAAATGTAACCAAAATAAAAAAGAATGTGATTGTGACTTAATATTTTGGTTGGAAAAATCAGGGGTGTTACAAACCAATATGTCACTCTGACTGCTGGCTTTGAGTAACTGCCTGCCTAACTAGGCATTTGGCTCCACAGAGAGATCCCATTTAACAGAAATTCTGTCTGCATGTGATTTTTTTCCTCTCTCCAGTATCTTGAGCATCCAGAGGTACAACTCCTGTTTGAGTCCATACTACCAGCTATGGTTGACCTCGCACTCAGTGCTCCTGTCCTCTGCACAATGGTAAGCACTACTATTTTAGAATATACATGCATTTTGTGGGCAGATTTGCAGGAGTTATATGAGACAATGGGGTTTAAAAAGAGATCAGCTGTGTTAGAGATATAGGAGGAATGACGTCAGCAGAGAGGAGAGATTGAAAGGGATAGGTGGTGGATATTATACAAGAGCAGCTCATGTGATACAAATGCCTCTTTTTGGTCCATATCAGGAGCTGCTTCGTTAAAAAAAGAGGGAAGAGAGGAGAGGTCCATCTCATTTCCAGTCATCCTTCTGATATGTCATGCTTGTGCACTTGAGGAAATTCCTCACATGAAAGAAAAAATTCTGAGTCTGTTCCTTTGGACCTCCACATGAGCCACTCCTCCCCCTCTGAGCAGTCTATTTTGAGAAACAGGGTCCTCTCGTTTGTTCCCATTAAATGGAGCTGATCCATGTCACAGATCTCTTAAATGTCAGCCCCATTACTCCTCATTTTACTTCTCTGTCATCAATTACAGCAATGCAAACAATTCCAATGTTGGTATTTTTGTAATTCAGTTATCTATTTCAGAGTCCTCCATTTAATTAAATCAGCTCCCACTCTGGGCAGGATAAGAAAAACCCCTCTGGTTGTTAGTGGAGACGGAAACCAGTCGCAGTGCGTTAAAGATGTTCAGGTTCAACTAAGGAAGGGGGGGTTTCTGGTACAGATTTCACCTCAGAGTCATTTGTCGCGGTTGGATAATGAAGCTTTCTGACTCTCCGCTTTGTTTTGCAGTATTAAGCGTCAAGGCTAATGTTTATGTGTGTGTTATTAGAGCTGGTATTGATCTGCTAACTGGGCAGCCTTGGGAGGCTCTTTAGCCCTAATCAGTGAAGATTGATTGGCCCAAAGTGTCTGACTGAACGAACCTGGGGGAGAGCAAGAAAACCAGGACATTAATTACTACCACCCATTTACCTAATGGAACTCTCCGCGTCTCCTCTGCTTGCTAGATTGCTAATCTAATTACCCCGCCTCTCGTTAGCCATCAGACATACTGCACCCTTGTGTGTTTGATGTGCATCTCTCTTTGTCCCTAATACGTTTCCCGTGCTGATCTCCAGCCTTTTGGTGTCTTATGTCACTTTTTTTTCTCTCTTCTTCTTCTTTCTAGCCAATCCCCCTATTGAAGTCAAGGATGAACCACTCCCTGACTCTGTCCCAGGAGCAAATAGCCTGTCTTCTAGCCAACGCCTTCTTCTGCACATTCCCCCGACGCAACTCCCGCAAGTCAGATTACTGCAATTATCCTGAGATCAATTTCTACAGGTAAAAGCACACCATCCCATGCAGAAAAGAGAGAGACACAATACAGTGATCAGTAGCTCACTGGTGTAATTGAGTGAGCTGCAGCCATGGGTATTTCATTCACAAATTTGCCACTTTGAGCCCTTCGAGTTCTTAAATTGTAAGCCATTACTTTAAGCAGGAGACTGAGTTGATCTTAGACTGAGATGATCCAGAGTTCGCCTTGTTGTCTATGCATCTAGAAGAAGCTTACCATGCTGTTGGACAGGAACATGTTTGGTATCATTGGCATGGTTATGCTTTTTTGTCCTGATCCTAAATGACTGTGGAACATCATGTGTTGTCCAGGTTTTATTGGCACAATAACTGGATCAGGCTCTCCCAGGAGCTTTTCAGTCATGTTCTTTGCATCAAATACATTCAAAGATGAGTATTATTTTTGTGAATAATTATAATTACTACTGTTGATTACACACTGAGAGAGTCCCTCTGTCTTTAGTGATCCTACCAATCAGAGGAAACTTCCAGTTCCATAAGGGGGCACTAGTGCCTTGAAAACTCTTAATTCTCTGCTTTGACTCATTTAGTAGGTGTCCAATAGGTTTGCAATCGGTTACTTTGAAATTTCCTATTTACCTTGCATGCAGAAGCACTGGGTCTTGCGTTGCACAGCTTATCTTATTTTTTTCAGTTTAGATTGTAATATGACAATGTGCATGTCACCTTGTCCTCAAGGATGGGTTTGTAGCCAGAGAGGAGCTTCAGGTTCCTCTTGTTTCTTTTTGTGTGGGAGGGAGATTCATTGGTGTTCTCTGTCTCTGCCTACTCAGAACGAGTGGTCTGTTAAGAAAACCAGGGATGGATAATGGAAACAAATAGTTTTGATTAAACGTTTTAGTACAGCACACCTCTCTTACTGTCTCTCTCCAGATATCACCTCTCTTTACCAATTACCCTGCATTAGTAATCACTTCCTGTGTTGTTGTGTGACATGCTGGAGATTTTGATGTGTCTATACCTTATTAAGATAGCCATTTCATTCTTTGCAGAACATTAAAGGTAGATTTAGCAAACTCAGGGCCTGAGTTGTGTTATTTTTAGAATCCCAGGGATTGTGTTAGAGACAATATGTGATTTAGATTTGGTCCACATTACTTCCCTTAACTCCCTCATTTTATCTGAACCTTAATCGGACTCTCACAATCACTCATCTGTATGTGTGCGTGTGCCTCCACATCAAATGTCAGTGAAGAGGCCTCTCTAATAACGTAAGCATTGATCTCAGTTGTAGGGCTGGCTGTTCAGACTCATGCCAGCACTTGGTTGCATGCCTGCCTTCGCTATCTGCATTTTTGCCGGCAGTGAAATTGAAGAAAGAGCAAGAGGAAAAAAAGTCTTAGTGTTTCTGAGAAGATGAGACAAGACAACCAATGCAGTCTAAACTGGGCCCTGGATCGTTACCGGCCCTCCCTTTCCCCCCATGTAATTGAGGGAGTGTCCGTCACTTAGCTTATCAGCTACAGTAGCGCTCCGTCTTGGACAAGCAATGCAGCAAGCAATCTGCTGATTGCTGTTTTGGCAGAACTGTCAAGGTTTGTCCTCCATTAAGTGATGGATAGATTTGAGGGAGGGGAAAGAAGGCAGAAGTATCTCTTTTTCGCCGTATGAGAAGAAAATGACATAGGAAGCCCATTTAGCAGCTTAGTCAAGAATGAAAGCTCATTATTAAGAAATACATCCTCTGTTTTTATTTCCGAACTGAGTGACTAGAGAGATGGCCTTCCTCATTTGTGAGAAAATAGCCTAATGGCCAAACTGTCAGAAATCTTGTCTCCCGGTGCATTTTATATAGTAGGTAAGGTTACAGTGGATAAGTCATTAATTAACTAATTAATGTGACTATCCTTGAAAATGGAAATTTCTGCAATGTATTTTGTGACTAAATCACAAATCATAATTACTTCAGCAAGGTATGATTTGTTGCCGTTACGCCCATAGGCAGGTTGTCCTCCGGGGTGTGTTGTGCCAAATTGACACTGACTAAGGGGAATTTTTTTGGGGGGAGGAGGGCTTCACAGTGCATGATTGAGGCACTGTTTGAGGAATGCAGATTGTGGGAAGGAGTAATTAATATGCAGGGATTGCCTAATATTTTTTGACTCTCTCACTAAAGGCCTTATAGTGCATTGCCTTTTCATTTCATTTGTCCCCTCTGTTTTTATTTCTTTAATGGTCTGGGCTTAAAGCGGTGGGAGGGAAAGATGAATGTTGGGCTGTGATTAGTCATCAGCTTAGGTCGCTTTTAATGGAGAGAGCATCAGTATGAGGTGCTCTGTCCACTCAGTGCTCTCTCCTCCCTCCCTCCCTCCCTACTTTTTATGGTAACTCTGAAGAACTGAAACAGCCTCAGGCAGTGCCATTGTATGAAACAAGGATGGAGGTAGATGGGAGAGACATCATGTCAGTTTCAAAGGTTGACCTCACTCATGAAATGTTGTGGCATGGTTGTGCAATGAGCTAAAGATAATGACTGAGTAAAACATCCATGTCTCTCATCTGCTCAAAATACTGTATTTGATATCAGAAAAATACATTTAATAAAAATTGTCTCTTGTCAGATACTTAATTTAACAAAGTACCCTAAAAACAATCCAGTTTGCTTTCTTTTTCAGGTTATTTGAAGGGTCATCACCAAGAAAAATAGAGAAATTGAAAACTCTGCTTTGTTACTTCAGAAGAGTTACACAGACCAGTAAGCATTAATAATATCCCACATAATGTTGCATTGGTTGTGTTTGTAATTCTTTCTATGTTTTTCAGTTGATGAACATTTTTTGCTTATGATTTTTTTTGCTTATGAATTTCTTTTTTTAGAGCCCAAGGGTCTCGTTACATTCACAAGACAGGTCCTGAGCAATCCTCCAAACTGGGAAAGGTATTAGTCCGTGTTCTGCTTCTCTATTCATTTAATGAGTTAATGACTGAGAATCCATCTACAAGGAGATTTGTTTTTTAAATTTGTTAAATATTAATTTATGTTTGTTATGTTTTAAGTCAGGAAAGTAGTTTTGCATATACAGTGATATTTTTTTTTCATTATTTGTTTTTATTTATTTATTTATTTTAAATATAATTAAAGTGTCCCCACAACCTGAACAAACAAATTAGAAGGATGTGGCAAAAGGGCCACTCAGATACCATCAACACATCAGAGTTCCTTTATGACTCATGTGCCCATTGGACCAGTTCACAGGCAATTTTTCTCCCCACTTGAAATTTAATTTACATCCAAATGAGTTGTCATGACTGATATTAGTATGTTGTATGAATGTAATGCATTACTCTTTGGTGAATGAATAACTGAAAGTTCCTTTTATCAAGTTCCCAGACTCAGCTGAAGCGCCTACACATCACCTGTGAGGGAACGATTGAGGACGATGGATACGGGATGTTACAGGTAGGAATTTTGTATGTTTTTCCTCTAACGCCAAATAAAACTATTATTGTAAAATTAATCAAAATTGTTGGTTCAGAATTTGAGATTTGACGTAGCATACCTGTTTTGTTTTGTTGTTGTTGTGGTCAAACACAACAAACACGTCTCTGACTATTACTGTGTCTTCTGTTTAGCTTATGACAAGTCAAAGAGACTCTACTGGTTGTCTGACTAGTTGCCCTCTTCCTGCAGAAAGTCAGAATCAGGTTTATGATTTTTTTGTGCATTTCTGGGAAGGTCTTTGGCTCTATTTTTCCTCACTTCCTCAGTTTTCCAGGGTGGCTGGTGCATTTCTCCTCCAGCTGACAGCTGATGTATACACTTGAGTAGCTCAGAGGAGGCAAGGGTGGAGGAGAAGACCCTGGGGTGGGAGATGAGGGAGGCACATAGAGGAAAAGATGACGAGGGTGAGCCATCTCACTGGGGCGACCCAGTGGGCCAGGAGTCCTGCAGGCGGATTGATGGCGCTGGCACCGGCTGTGTGTTGAGCTTTGATAGGGCAGAGTGGGCTGTCATTTTGTCACGGGGTGAGATTGAAGGGTGATGGCGGGGGTTGAGGTTACGGGTGAACCAGTGAAGGAGGGAGGAGTTGAGCGACTGGTTAGACAACATACACACATGACCATAAAAACACACTGACTGTCACCCAGATTGACATAGCTGTGGGCCAGTGAGCAGAACCCTCACCCCTGACAGGCTGTTTGAATAGCTGCATTGTGATTGAATGGACTGTCCTCTTACCCATGCCACAAAAATAAGGGGTGGGCTTTTTATGGCATGGAGCTCCAGTGTCACATCAAAATATTTGGCAAAAAAATGTCTAAATTCAGTTTGGTAGAGCTTTGTTAACTTGGTATACTTATATAACAACAGCAACAACCTTTATTATATTTATCAATATTATATATATATATATATATATATATATATATATATATATATATGTGAACCAACATATATATATATATTTTTTTTCTTTTTTATTAGTTATCATAAAAAGACAATGGCTTAAATGTGTGTGTTTGTGTGTGCTGCAAAAAAATCATGCGTTGCTTTGTTACAAGTTCCTGATTTGATTATTTACAAGCAGGAAGCAGTGCAGTGATCCGTAGACATTTATCTGTGTTAAATGACCACAGTGGGTGACGGATAATAAGGAGACGCTAATAGAGTCATTTGTTCAAATAATGAAAGTGGCGGTAGCTAAACCTCACAGTTCTTCTCGACTGTATTGAGTGGACAGGACAATATACAGTATCAAATTTATACAAAGATTTGTTTTGTTGTGACATAACTGTGAATATAACTGAGGGATTGTGCCATTAACGTTGGCTCTCGCTCTTACTATCTTATTCTTTCATTAGGTGGACTTTGCAAACAGGTTTGTAGGTGGTGGAGTAACAGGACATGGATTGGTCCAAGAAGAGATCAGGTTTCTCATCAACCCTGAACTCATTGTCTCTCGCCTCTTTACTGAAGCTTTGGAAAACAATGAATGCCTCATCATCACAGGTATGTTGTCACACATACGTAAAATTTACTTTGTATTATTCAGAGCTCCGTGTTTCACGTTTGCTTCTGTCATTGTACTGGATGCACTGTACAGGTTCTACAGTAACATACGCCCTAAGCACTAAGTTTGGATTGAGCTTACAGGACCTTCACAATGCTCACTATTCTCAGGAAAGCTGGAGTGATATGGCTGGAGTCAGTTGTTGTTTTCTCTGCAGTAAGTCAAGCAGCATCCTTGATGAATGGACTCCACTGAACTTTCCAATTATGTTTGTAATTACATGGCCAGAATCTCTGCACGCACTGCCAGGTGAAGAGTGTCTGGTTTGTGTGACCTCACGTTTACCTCTCTGCCTTTTGCAAATCATGAAGTTTGTGTGGTTTCATCGGGTCGTGACCTCTCGCACACACTGGGGCTGCTGGCAACCACATGTAAAACAGATGCGTTAAGGGTCAGCACCTCCCTTCAGTCTGAGGCTGTGATACTCGACTAGAAAAAGTGTGACTTGCCCCCATCGGGTTGATGTAGAGTGTGAGCGGTGTGTTTGGCATTGTATCAGTTCATACGTTCCAAAATTGGCGTTATGCTCTGGGCAGTGAATGAGTAAAAGACACACTTCATACAGACACTAGATATTGGGACAGATTATTTATAGGTTCCCATCCAGATGAGATTTTCTGTGACATGGTGCAATTTCACCCATAATGTTCAGGGAATGGTGTCACTGCTGCCAGGTATTTCTTTGCTTCTGTTATCTGCCAGTTAGCATCTTGTGAACCAGTGGTTAAAGAAAATGAATGTGTTTTGGTCATATAAAACCTCTATTTGTGGTGCAGCTGTTATTCAGGTGGGCTGATATAAATGAATGTCTCTGACTAATAGATGTAAATAGGGATAATAATAGGGATAGGTATAAAAAGTAGGGCTGTTGAAATTGGTTAACTTGAGCAACGATAACTCTACTTGGACAAACTGCCCGAAATGTGTTGCCAGAGACTGGCAGCGCTGGCAGGTCATGAAGCAGAACCCCGTTCAATGCAAACAATGCAGTTGTAACTATTGATCAAAACAGCTGATAAAATTAGATTAACCATCTTTCCTGATTCTGTCCAAGCTTCTCCTGTAATTCAGCAAACAACTAACCCACAAAGAGCATCACTAAAGAATTAATTTCTAATGTGGAATGGACAAAAAGGAAAAGGGAGAGACTTTTCATAAACACGGAGCTTATTAGAGCTGATATGGTGTTGCTCTGATTTTAACTGATAGTATAGGGCTGTCAAAATTAGCATGTCTTAGGCAAGGCATTTCGGGCAATTTGTTCAAGTAGTCACTGGCGCGCAAATTTGTGCTTAATGCGTTAACAGCCCCAGTAAAAAGTTTTTAAAAGTAGTAAAACAATAGCTAGCAAGGTTTTTTTTAAATTGCACTCTGTAGGAATGAACCTTGTGTCAGCTGTCACTTGCCTGTCAGTCCATAATATACCTGGACTGGTCAGCCAAGTAACATCTGTGTGGTAAACACTGATAAATGTTCATTTATTTAAAACCAGCCTACTGAGTAGTTAATGTATGCATACATGCAGATTTTGATGATGGCGGAGCAGACCGGTGCATCTCCATAATCTATAGAGAACAAACAGTTCCAAATGAAATGCTCCTTCTTCTGTGCATAAGTTGAATACAGTGCAGCTTCACACCATGTGTTGTACTGGTCGCTAATTCGTTGTCTTCGCTCATTCTCCTATAGAAACCACACACATCCTACATGTCTTTCTAGTGTTACACATAACAGTGGCTAAACTAGTGTTGTTTTTCATCTCAGGAGTTATTTTCTCTCGTCCATTGAGCACTGTGTGTTTATTTGGCTCCATTCATTTTTTTTTTTCATTTTTTTCTCTCCTTCATCCTTCCAGCCAGTAGCGGTATAAATCCATTGCATTGATCCACTTGCGACTGCCCAGTTATCTTTCATTTCTCTCCAGCAGAATTGCTCTATTTTTCAACCTCTGACTCACTCTGCTTGGGTCAGCCTCTCTAAGTGGTCTGCCCTCTCACTCACCTCCCTCCTCCTCCTCTGGCCATCCTACCCTCTTTCCAGCTGTAACTCGCTCACCTCTGATCACAGTAAGGACAAGTACAGTTTAAGATCACAGAGGCATATATTTAACGATATAGCCTATGCAATTACTGCCAAAAAACACACATTGATTCAAATTTTCCTTCATTATTTTTGTTTTGTTTTGTCATTCTAGAAGAAGTATTGTGCATTGCCCCCTCACTAACTTTCAAAATAGCCTCAGTTGAGTCAGTTGATTTATACTCACACTATATTTATTACCAAAACCAATATTTAATGTCCATTTGTCCTGTCTTGGTGCCAGTATTTCACTGGGCCATTAAAATGTGTCTTCAGATTTGCCATTGATGACACAAGAGCCTCATTATCCAGTTTGATAAATCCATCCGTTTAACATCAGGGTTAGCTGTGCCTAGGTTGCAAGCTGAGTATCGGTACTACAAGTGTAAAATTTCAGTACCTGAGAGTGCATCAGTGAGTGAGAGAGTAACTTAGAGTATAGCAAAAGTATGCCACCCCTGCAGCTTGTTCAAGTCACAGTGAGTCAGGGCAATGGTGGGCCAGTGTTATCACAAGTGTGGGGGTTGCACTTTTCAAAACGTAATGCAGACGATGCTTGCTGCAATATTTGCAATAGGAAATGCGAAATCAGGGCAACACCTGTGCCTCCAGCGAGACACACAGACTTGAGGTCCTTGGGACAAGTTAGGGAGGGTTTTTTAACAAAACAAGGTACCATTGGGTCCCACAGTTGGTTCACATGTGAACAGTACCCTACCCTAACATGGACAAAAATAAATGACATGAAGGAGTTTGCGTGGTCTGATGGGTATCTTCAACATACTGTATTTACTGCTATACATTTCTTGTTGTGTACGGGTTGGAACAGCAGAGTTGAGAAAAGGAAGAGCCACCATGTTGCCTACACTGAAATACCACCAAACACATACTCAACCAGACCTTCTGTCTCATTCAGTACCCTGCTCTCAGCAAGTCAAGCACCGTCTCTTTTCTATGGCGTCATGTTGTCTTCTTTGAAACTCCCATCCCTTCCAAGTCACCTTCAATGATTAGTCACCACCCACCCGCTTCCCATCATTCTGCTTCCCTCCTATTTCCCCTCCTCCTCTCCACTTAACTTTATTACATTTAGACAGAAAGGAATTTATTGCCCAACTAAGGTCATTGCTCCTCTAATGGAATGGACCAGTTACACGATAGATTCATTTAAACCTGCAGAGTATTCTTTGCACGCATTCTGGTTTTCCTCTTAAGTCTCGTCTCTACTAGACTTCTTATACTTGTCTTTACTGTCTGTGATTTTCTCCTGTCCTGTTAAACATATTTTTTATCTTTAGAGGTGTCTTCTTATGCATTTGGAACTCATACGTCACATCAGTTTTTGTCCATAGGCGTTTTCAGATCGGAAGGAAGAGGGCTACGATGTAATCTAGTGATGGGAGCCTGTATGCCAGGAGGCTTTAATGGGTGGTTGCCAGCATAAATAGGATCAAGGTGAAGGAGGAGGAGGACATCTCTGTCGATGGAGACATTGATACAGGTGGCCTGTTGTCTGACGTTAGGAGTCGCTAGTGTTGTAGAAAGTGCTTCATTTGGCTGGTTTGGCTTTCAGTGGTGCAAGATGTTTAAAATTAATATTCTCTTTGTTTGAAAAAAAAAAAAAAAACTTAACATAGAAACTGATATCTTATTGTCATTTGCCCAGGCCATTAGTTTGAGTTATATTTTGACAAGGAAAAAATCATCATTCATACTGAGACTTCAAGTATTGGCAGATGGTACATGCTTGAAATTAAATGAAGTCAATTATGAGAGAGTAAAAGAAGCGTTTAATTACTGCTCCTCAAGAGATACTTTCAAAGAATGACATTTTGCATTGCTTTTAAAATACTTTCCATCTTTTCTTCAAGTAGCATACGTAACACTACCAGCACATACAGTAGAACCTGAAAGGCTGTGTTAACACCTGCTCTTCACTGAAGTGCGGGGAAACTTCCTCATGTCTAATGCATAATGTATGGAGCCTTTAATAGGCATCATTTTCAGAATTGAGCACAGCTGTATTTGTAATGATGAATGATGAAATCTTTGGAGCTTTAACTGAGAGCACAGCTAGCTTCTTGATAACAGAGGTGTGTTGCCCTGTCACTTAATGAGTGAGTCTGTAGTGTGTCATGGTTTCTCAGCAATTTGTGAATGTGGCCAAGGTTAACTCCTTCTGTTCTAATAGTTTCTTCCTATTATGGCTGAAAGCTTTTCATTTCAAAGCCCAAAGCGGATTACTTATTAAATCAATGGCCTTTATTTATGACAATCCAATACAAGCCGATGCTGTGTACTCACATGGGGAGCATAAAAAGCACTAAATGTGATTTAAAAAATAAGGCGCTGAAACAGATTTAGGCCCACCATGTGCTCTGGCTGCAGAATACTGAGTAATGTCTTTTTTTCTTGACTTTCTTTTCTTGTTCTGCAGGCACTGAACAGTACAGTAAATACTCTGGCTATGCTGAGAGTTACAAATGGAAGGCTTGCCACAAGGATGAGACTGCCAGGTACAGTTTTCTTTCTCACATTATATTATTTTAGCCAGTCGGAAAAATTTTGAGGCTGTTTCTAAGTCATCCCATCTTTCATTTCCAGGGATGACTGGCAAAGACGATGTACAGAGATTGTGGCCATCGATGCTGTTAAATACAGGAACTTTCTAGAGCAGTTTCTCCCTGAGAAGATGACCAGAGAACTCAATAAGGTGAGAGAGATATCCTTGTCTGTATGTGCGCTGTAATTTAACTAAAAAAAAAGCATAGAAGATAGATGCCTTACATACAATATTAAACATTTCTCAAACAGCTGTGTCTTTGTGAAAAGATACAAGAAAACTATGAAATGCAGTGTCTATTAGTGGTGCCTTCCAAAAGTTATTTTCAGTAAATGTCAGCTAGGACAAAGATGGACGTCATGTTGTTTTTGATTTAAAGCTCATGCTGGTGAACACGTAGTCTAGTACCACCTGCAAACATTTTAATTAAAGGCTCTGTGATCTGTACCACCATTGAATTTCCGTCTGGATGATTGACAGCTGACCCGTCCAGGACTGGGTGTTGACAAGGTACAGGGCATATGGTTCAATATATGGCTATATAAACAAGGCAAAGTATAGCAATTTCAGGAAAACCATTGTATCACATGCAGAAATGTGAAAAATGCATTCTGTAATCAGGGGCATGCAAACTCCACACCTCCCAGTATCTTCTTGCTGTGAGTCGACAGTGCTCACCACCATGCCGCCCCAATTGAAATAAAATATAGTTAATATATATAGTTAGCCTGTGCATGAAAACTAAAAAAAAAGATTCAAAATAGAATCACTGAGCTTAATATTCTGCATCTCGATGTGTTGGACATTTTCTTACAGCCCTAATACCATTACTACACAACGTACTTTACTGCTGTTACTGTTGAGGAATTTGGTAAAACATTAACATCATTCAAATGCATTTTATTTTGTGCATATGTTTTAAGCAGAGGCTTCCACTTGTGCTTCTTAATGTTTAACCCACATAACCCTGTTGTATAGCTGTCAATACAGCACACTAAAAATTGAGTATATTGTGCGAAGTGACCATTTAAAAATACTGAAAAATGTGCATCTTGTGTCTTCCTCTTCCTGCTCCCTGTGCATTTTTCCCAGGCATACTGTGGATTCTTCCGAAACAACGCCAACAGCAAGCACCTCTCTGCAGTAGCTACAGGCAACTGGGGATGTGGAGCTTTTGGAGGAGACACACGGCTCAAAGGTACCATTGGCTGATTATGCTTCTGTTGAAATATGAAAGTAGGAAATGAGCTCAAACAGGACCAGCCTTTCATCTGCACTGCTGCCTCAGCCACTGAAGCTCAAGCTGAAACATTACGACCACTCAGTCACAGATGCCAATCTCTTCTGGTCAATTAGTAGCTCTCCCAAGGTGTCACTCACCAGCTCCGTCCCTCCCTTTATTGATCAGCTGACATACATTAATGTTTTCCATTAAAAGGGCAATTGATTACAGGGAAGGGACACCATAAATCCAGGCTGATGCAGGTCTCTGCAGACATACGCAACATCACTCTTCCCTCTCCTCACTCACTGCCTCCTCTAGTACACCACACTGGACCAGTGGTGTTTTTTCTGATCAATGTCTTAAACATTTTCATTAACTGTAATTTTACTCATATTTATCTTGCATGTAGTCTGCACTGTACTAAAACCCACATCTCCATATGTATGTCCTGCATTATGGATGCAAATGGAGTAACATGGGTATGTTTGAGTACAGTTTGATTTAAAACGAAGGCTGTTAATTTCCTCTGCAGTGTACTATCAATAGATCCTTCGGACTTGTAACCCCCCGGGGATGATATTAGCCCTGGAATTAGCATGGCTGGTATTTTTAGAAGGTAATAACCGTATTTTACGTTTTAGTCGCAGAGCTGACTTGAGATGTGGTAGTTACATAAGACCAAGTGATGTTGCTGTAAAGATTACAGACGTTTTGCAAATGATTTTTGTTGTGCGTGTTTTTAATCTGGAATCAGTATCCATTCTGTTTAATATTTAATTTGCAAGGGCTAAAAGATTGAGTGCAGTTGATGAGGCTAATGTACGCGACCGGTGGTGGATTATTTACTCTTCTGAAACAAATTGCTCCTGTCACCCGTGTTCTTTTCTAGCAGGAGCCATACCTTATCCAGCTTATTGACCAATTACTGCCTTTTCTCAGCTTATTTTCAGCAGTCAATTACACATTTATGATTTTGTTCTGCTAGTGAAGGTTATTCATGATGCTAATACGGTGTGTTATTGTTGCCTGGATTTCCCTTCAGCGTTCTCCCTCTCACTTTTTCAGCGCTGATTCAGTTGATGGCTGCAGCAGAAGCTGGGAGAGACGTAGCGTACTTCACATTTGGAGACGCTCAGCTCATGAGGGATGTCCACGAAATACACACTTTCCTCACAGAGAGACAAGTCACCGTGGGTAAGACTCACACACGTAACCAAATGTTTTCAGTAGTTTTGACTCTCATCAGCCCCGCCTCTCTTGAGCTCACTAAACTGCACACTGAACAGGAATGCGATGATAACCAGCCGCTGTAACCTCCATGTACTAGGCTCCTACAGCACATTATCCTTGCTGCCGTCATTACAAGGACAGTATGCATAAATAAGGAAATGCAGTCCATCTCAATGTTAAGTTATTCCACCTTGTGGGCCATCTCCATTCTTCAGCCTATCCATCCAGCCTCAGCTGCAGAGTGGATTACTGCTTGGACTGACCCCAGCCTCCCCTACCCCCCTTTCATTTTTCTTCTGCTGACATTTATTGAAGCCTTTCAGAGAAATTCCCCTCTAGCCATCCATTTCCTAAAGTGGAGCTACAGAGAAAAAGCTCACAGCGTGTGTGCGTGTATGTGCGCTTGATTTATAAATGAGCCAAACACATTTTTTTTAGTTTCTGCTTGTTCTTTCACTCTCTGTTAGTCCTGTTAGTATTTTTTCCCAATCTTGTTTTATCTCCGTCCATATTTCTTCCTACTCTTCACCCCTGTACCATCTCATCCCTCTGTCTTTCTTCCTCTCTCAATGTTCACCCCTTTCCTCTTTTTCCCTCCCAGGGAGGCTCTACAACCTTTTGAACCAGTACTCCAGTCGGATGTGCAAGAATTGCCGCACAACTCGACCTGACGTAAATCTCTACAGTTTCATCTATGAGAGAGTCTCTTCGCCTGCATCCGCTGACACCCTGGATCCTGTCAAGGATGCTGGGATGTCCCCAGTAACATCAGACTCTCATTAACACAGAGAGAGCTGCCCCCCCAATCTCTACGAGTAAAAGAGACTCCAGGTTCAGAAACCTCAATGTACTCTGTCTTGTTCTTACAATTACTTTTTCTCTCTCTCTCTCTCTCTCTCACACACACACACACACACACACACACACACACACACACTCCCTTTAAGTTTGTGATCCCAACACACAAACAACCAAAACACGGTTTTGCCTTTCTCGTTGGTGGTATTATAGGAGACTTGTAGTGTGTCACCAGTTGTGGTGAAATGTCTCAGAGACTTAGCAATAGTAAATCCTGGTTGCTGTTAGGCCTTTCTTTAGTCTAAATGTGATGTGGAATTCATTTCAGATATGGCCAAAATCTTCATCATATGCATGGTTGTGGACACTTAATTATTAATAATCCAGGACATGATAATCTCCCCTGGTTATCTTGTCCTATATTGTGTTTGCCACTTGTTTTGGATGAATTGTCTTCTATTTACCATACCCAGGCTGTTGTGAGGTTCCTCAATTCAGAGAGATGATGAGATACCATAATATAGTCTATGCATGGGTAGCATTTATTTATCAAATATTCTACACATATATGCTGCTTTTTTTTTTACATCCTCCAGGATGTTCAACTCACTTATTGTTCATATTTCAATATGAGCCAAAACCATCAAATAAATATCATTCGGTATGAGAATCATTTCAGATGAAACAGATCTGTTTTATTTCAGGTTATTTTTCTCTTCAGACCTTTGATTCTGAGCAACATAATAATTTTCTGATTGATGGTGGGGGTTTTATTTAATGATGGGTTCATAAATAAAGAAGGCTGTAAAGGTATTGCATAGTACTGTACTTTAGGTTAATTTCTTTATTAAATTATATCCTGTTAAAATGATATTTCTCTGCTCAAATTAATAGTTTACTGGTTAATACTCCAAGTTACAGATTACAATCAAACATTATGTTAAAAAGCCAGTCTGCTGTATTTTATGTCGGCCTACCGTATTTGTTTTTCAGGATAATGTAATTATTCTGAGATCATTTACAAATAATTATTTTAGACTCCCCTTAAAGAATTAATTTCTTTCTTGTGTACATTTGTTACCATACCTCGGCGCTACTGATTTGTCACGTAATTTCATGAAATCATACATTATTTAATCATTTGAAATGTGATTGATTTTGAGCGCGTACCAAGGGCTTTCAGACAAATTAAATTCTGGATGAAAACGTGCTTTATTAGATGAATTAGGCTTCCTAAATTAGCTCATGACGTAGACTTCCATAAATGGGGTGTAGGCTTGGCTTGAGTAAGTGGATTACACATTATCTGCCTCCCCTGCTCTTTGCACTGAGCCCAGCATCACCTGACTGAGCTGTGGGCTTGAAAACAAAGTCCATTTAGGTTTGGCAGACCTGGCTGCTGATGGCTGACGTGAAGGGTCAACATATTTAGGTCACTGGTGCCTCCTGCATTTATTGACTGAATGTGCCAAGCAAATCTAACAAATGAATAACCACAGTCAAGGCATTTCAACAAGCGTACATGTCACCAGAAATATTTGATTTTCCCCATAAACAAGAAACTGGTCCAGTTGTGTCCTTCCTAGTGATGTAATTATTCTAAAACAGGATGTAATTTAACACAGAGCCCATAATGTTACCCAGCGGCACAGGTCCTTTCATCGATGAACACTATTAATAAAACGCCAAAAAGCAAATAGTCTTCACTCCATCTTTGTCAGGCGGTGAAGTCACTACAGCAAAATGGCATTTCAGTTCATAATTGCCTGACCTCACATTCTCCAGGTCAGCTGGAGACCAGCAGCAAACACAAAATTCAAATGATGAGAAACGGAGGAAGTCTCCGTTCAGGAACACAGTGAGGTGAAAACATTTGCTTTTAAACAAAGAACACCAGTGTAAATACCACATGATGATGCTCTAAATTATGTGGTGCTCTGTGTATATCTAGATCTGTTCTGTCCAGCAGACTGTCTTGCGACTCGCCCCCTCTCTTCTTTTACAGTGGCATCTTTATCATGATTGATAATACTGTTCCTTGTGTGCCAGCAAGTATGAGTGATGGAAATCTGGATGAGGAGGAGGGGAGAGGGAGGGTCAATTATCTTATTGTTTAAGCCTCTCAAGGTAGAAGCCCATCAATATGAAAGCACTTGCTCAAATGACTCATGTCCAGCCATTATAAAAGTTTAATTGCTTTATATAATTAACACTGAGGGGAAAGACATACGTGATGGTGACTTAGGGGAACAAAATGCCCTGTCTGGATGAAAAGTGTGTGCAGGGACCCTGGTTAAAGTAAGTAATCTGACTACAAAAGTGATTTCTGATCAATGAGTCGATGGCTGATATTTATTATTTGTGTCATTTGGTTGTTCACCCTTCTCTGTCTCACTGAACGTGTGTGTGTGTGTGTGTGTGTGTGTGTTGGTTACCTGAGGCACCACCTGGGTGCAGAAAGGCTGCTCGCTCGTGCACGTGCACCACCTGACACGAGGTGGGGGGCGTGGTTTCAAGCCGTGCGCGCACTCGGATCCGTTACCTTCACAGCTACCTGTCCTACGATGACAATAAGAGTGAAGTCAGCTTAAGGTAAATTTGATCTCTAGAGTAATACGTAAGTGAATCAATAAATCACGTGTGTGACTTAAACCACTGTCCTGCTAGTTCCTGTGATATCGCGATGGGGGGAGATTATGAGGATTTATGTTGACGGTCAGGGATTAGTGGTGCACGGAGAAAACTGTAAACAACCCCAGAGTGAAATAGAAAATATTGCTGCATTGATGTCGACCTTGTATCTGTGAAAGCATCCTGACAGGAAGAAGGTGAGGAAGTTGAGACTCTGTAGAGGACCTTCACACTCGGGCTGTTCGCGGTGACGCGCTTTTTGCAGCTGCAGAGACTCCGCGCAGAGAGAAACACGGGCCGCTACCTTTCTCTGTTATTCTGTCACGGGTTTTACATTAAACATAGGCCGCTTCGATTATTGTTTCCAGCGGTCGAAGCACAGTAAATATAGTAAAGGTCATTTCCTCCTGTGCGCAATGATGGTTCCCGTTATGTGCGTTGCGCGCTTTGCATCTGTGCGTAACCTGCAATCAGTTAAAGCAGCTTCAGCGTTATTTGATTTGTTAATGTCTCATTCAAACGTGCTTTGTGATAAATCAAATCCAGAAGTGGAAACTTTTACTGCGCTTTATGTAAATGATCATCAATCAATCTGCCTTTTAAAACGTGAAATTTGCCGCTCTGTACTATAACCAACATTTTTCCCCTCTTTCTTAAGCCATGAGTCATTTTCGGGCGTTATCGGCTGTGCTGAGGGTTGGCCGTGTTGGAGGCAGTCAGTGGCTGAGAGGGTGTGGAGGTGACCCGTTTGCCAGGCGCTGGGTTGAACCCAGGAGAGGCTGCTCCTCAGGGCCAGCTCCTGATCCCTCAGCGGTGGTTGGCAGCTCCAGCTATGTGGAGGAGATGTACTTTGCCTGGCTGGAGGATCATAAAAACGTCCACGAGGTAACAGTGTGCCCTACATGTACCACTTCTTCCCACATTAGAGAATAACAGAAATGAATTTATGTTGAATATCATATTTTGAATATTTTTGCTGATGGGAAAATGCCCAGTGCACCTTGAAACAGAGCTGGTGTTGCAGCTTAAACATAATAAACTGCGCTGCACTTAACTCAGTAAATGCTCACTAGGGTGTGCTGGGAGCTCAACTGCCTGAGGTATCTACAAATATAGGCTACTGAAGCTGCAATGCAATGGATTCTGCTGTCATCCCCCTATCTCTAGCAGCAGGGATGCTTTTGATCAGTGTTTGTGATGGACCCACTTGCCTCTGCTGGATCTTAATGTCTTTTTCTTCTAGTCATGGGACGCATTCTTCCACAACATCCAGGCCTCCAGTCCGTCTGGTGAGGTGAGTGAGAGACGGCCCTCCACTCTGCTCCAGGGCCGAGTGATGTCCCACTCTCCAGATGTGGCAGAGAAAGAGGTGGAGGACCACCTGGCTGTGCACACTCTCATTAGAGCCTACCAGGTAGTCCACACACTCACCCGGCCCAGCTATCAGCTTGTGTAAAGTGGATTTATGTTATTTACAAATTAAAGGATTGATCACACACCCCACGGGCATCCGTTTAATACAGTGTCTGTGCACAGAATTAAGATGTCGATCTCAACCCACCAAGTGTCTGACTATTTGTATCTTCGACGTGTGTGTGTTTGTGTATGAAAAATGCATCAAACAACATCCTCTTGACTTGCCAAGACAGATGCATCTGGCAGTGAAAGCTGTTTACACTGTGTGTCCTTGTATTAAAAGGAATATACAATTTGTTTGTCCCTGCACGAGGTTATGCAAATTGCAAGATTAACTCTAACCTACTTACCCTCGCTGCTTTTTGAAACCTGGAAATATCAAAGAGACTACTTTAACAAAACAGGTGGTAACATTTCCCCTAGCCCTCAAATTAATTCAAGGAACTATCCGAGGGATTTATTAAATTCTGTCTTTTGGCAAACAGTGTCACTTTTATTCCCAGTTTGTTGCAATCCTGGTGGGAACGTGTTTGTGTTCATGTACATAGACATAAAAACACTCCCATGGGGCTCTTTTCTCAGAAAGGTTGACCTGTAACTGTTAGCTTATTCCCCAGCTGTTCACACTCAGCATCATGATGGCAGCCCCTTGCTGATTCTTATTCTCTCCTCCCTGTCACTTTTTGTTTTTTCTCATCACCTCGTCTTTTCTGTCTCTCTCCTGTGTCTTTATGTCTCTGTGTTTAGATTCGTGGTCACCATGTTGCACAGTTAGACCCTCTGGGAATCCTGGAAGCTGACCTGGACTCATTTGTTCCCTCTGACCTGATCACCACCATCGATAAATTAGGTTCGCCTCACAACCCCATTAAAAACATGTAAATATACATTGTTCTGCAATATAGAACTCCTTAATTTATCCCACATTCCCAACTAAAGGCATATGGAGTTAGCCCACGGGCAGTATATTATGCTGATTAGATTCCTACTATAGAAGTCCTTCCTCCTAATTAACTAAAGATACTTGTCGTGCTAAAGAAGTTCAGTCATAAGCATATTATTCTCATTGGTTTACTTCAAAAGCTTCGTTTGCCTCATAATGAAAATATCTTGTGTATTTCCTGCACTTTATTTCAATAACATGTCTGTATCCCCTTGATGGTTAGTACAGTATATACATGTGAGTCTATGCACACATACACACCCAGGGTTGCATAACTCATCAAGCCCAAGAGCGTAAGTGTACTTCAGTATAAAAGGCTCCGTCACGTTCTCCGCCAAGACTGTATATGGGTTGGTCAGCCTTAATGCTGTCATTAATTTCAGGCAGAGCTCTTGTCATTCTCCATTTCATTTAGCACACTGAGCACCGGTGGACGTGGGACAGCCACAGAAAGCGATCGAAGTCTACACTAATGGCTAGTAAAGAGGAGAGAGACATTGTTTCTGGTGGCTGCTGTTATCAGTGATCAGTGCTTGTCATGACATAGCGTTGCATTGTGTATTGTCACTAGAGCTGTAGCTCCCTAATGAAAACTAATGACAGCCTCCATGGCCCTTCATTTGGTCAGCTGATAGTACAAGAGTCTATTCTTGTCTTTGCTGGGTTCCTAATATGATTTGCACCTGTCTCCTCTTGTGTTGCCTGAGTTCTTGAGCTTGACCAGCTCTCTCAGGTGGGCTTTTTCAGCACTGTAACTTGTACAGGTCCACCAATACTGATGCTGCTCCCAAGGTCCTTCTGCAGCCTGGATAATTTAATAATTTTACTTTATATATTTTATTATTTTTTTTTTTTATCAAAAAGAAATTTACTTGAGCCAAGATTTAAGTTAAAGCACTACAGTGTTATATATTTTATGTCTACAATCTAGCCTAAAAAGGGATTAGGGCACCTTTTCAAAAAGATTGCATTTTCAGTTAAGGATGCAGGTTACACTTATATTCATGAAAAAAATCACTTAATCAGTTAATCAGTCAATGCATTAATCATTTCCATCCATCCATTTTCTACTGTTTATCCTCATGGGGTCACAGGAGGGCTGGAGCCTATCCCAGCTGTCTTATGGTGAAAGGCAGGGTACACCGTGGACAAGTCTCCAGTTCATCACAGGACACATAGAGACAGACAACCACTCACACTCATATTCACAGTTTAACTTAGCCAATTAACCTAATCCCCATGCATGTTTTTGGATGTTGGGAGGAAGCTGGAGTACCTGGAGAGAACCCACACAGACACGGGGAGAACATGCAAACTCCACACAGAAAAGCCCTGGGTCGGGAATCGAACCTGGTACCTTCTGACTGTGCTAACCAGCCCCCCGTGACCCTATGAGGATAAGCGGTAGAAAATGGATGGATGGATACTCCAGCTTCCCTCCTCCACAGTGTGGTACTGCACAAAAATCTGAGTGCATCGGAATAAATATGAAATAACTTAAGATGTGGAATGTGATCGGTAGGTTATGTGTTGGCTTAAACAAACCTGTGTTAAACATTGTGTTATCGTAGGTTTCTACAGTCTTGATGAGTCTGACTTGGAGAGGAGCTTTCAACTACCCTCCACCACCTTCATCGGGGGAGCAGACACCACTCTCCCTCTGAAAGAAATCATACGCAGGCTGGAGGTATTTTCTTTGTTTCCATATGTGTGTCTAATGATGGGGGGTGGAAACCATAACTTTACACTCTTCTTTCCAGACGTCCTACTGTGGTCACATAGGGGTCGAATTTATGTTCATTAACAACGTGGACCAGTGTCAGTGGATTCGCCAGAAATTTGAAACACCGGGAATCATGCAGTTCACTAATGCTGAGAAGAGGACTTTGCTGGCCCGCCTGATCAGATCCACACGGTCAGCAAAGAATAAACATCCACCGACTCACACTTTGATGACAGCACAATACCTCACTTAAAGTTAAAGTTCACATCAGAGCCTCACATAACTCTTGCACACGCATATATTCAGAAAGAGAAGTAGCCTATTCCTCATGTGAGCTCATTTTCATCTTTGATATATGATATAGAAAAGATCTACCTGTTGTTTTTCTTCTTACTGAATTGTTGCTTAGTCTATGCTGTTGCAGACAGTATTATCAATAGCGTGGTCTGGATCATGAACCCCAGGGTCTGAGCTATTTTTATGTCTAGGTTTGAGGACTTTCTGGCCAGAAAATGGTCATCAGAGAAGCGTTTTGGTCTGGAGGGCTGTGAGGTGCTCATCCCCGCTCTTAAAACAGTGATTGACAAGTCGAGCGCTGCCGGCATCGACAGCGTGATCATGGGAATGCCTCATCGGTACTGTGTTAACACATCTCTTTGTCTCTCGTCTCCATATATGCATACAGCGCCCATGATTCTTGTCCTTCATGTTTGATATAGAGGTCGACTGAATGTGTTGGCCAACGTGATCCGTAAGGACCTGGATCAAATCTTCTGTCAGTTCGACCCCAAGCTAGAGGCTGCTGATGAGGTGAAGGAAGTGTGAATATGTGACGGTGTGGACAATGACAAGAGGGATGCAACTAATGCTTAATTTCATACCTTTCTCTTGCAGGGGTCAGGTGATGTCAAATACCACCTTGGGATGTACCACGAGAGGATTAACCGTGAGACGGACAAGAACATCACACTCTCACTCATGGCGAACCCCTCCCACCTGGAGGCGGTGGATCCAGTGGTTCAAGGCAAGGCCAAAGCTGAGCAGTTCTACAGAGGAGACGCTCAGGGAAAGAAGGTAGCATTCATTTTACTGCATACACAGAGGCTTAGTTTGTGTTTGGTGCTATGGATGTTGTTACTCCTGTTCTTTTATAGGTGATGTCCATCTTGATGCATGGTGATGCTGCTTTTGCTGGACAGGGAGTTGTTTATGAGACTTTCCATCTGAGCGAGCTCCCCTCCTACACCACACATGGAACAATCCATGTGGTGGTCAACAATCAGGTATTTAAGCGTTTATTCTATTTTGTAATTTACTGACACGTTATAGCAGTAGTAGTAGTCGTCGTCGTCATCGTCATCGTTGCTGATTGTAGGCTGTATGATGTCAACTTCGGCTTGTGATTGTCGCCTCTCAGATTGGCTTCACCACAGACCCTCGTGTGGCCCGCTCCTCACCCTACCCCACTGACGTGGCTCGGGTCGTCAATGCGCCCATCTTCCATGTGAATGCCGATGACCCTGAGGCCGTCATGTATGTGTGCCAGGTGGCTGCAGAGTGGAGGTCCACCTTCAACAAGGATGTTGTCATTGACCTGGTTAGTCACATCCAAGAACAAGAACAACAGATTAACATGAAAACACGGCTATAGGTGGACACGTAAACATGACTTCTGTGTGCGTATTTGCAGGTTTGTTACAGGCGATTTGGTCATAATGAGATGGACGAGCCCATGTTCACCCAGCCGCTGATGTACAAACAGATCCGTCGGCAGGAGCATGTGTTGAAGAAATACTCTGACAGGCTCATTGCGGAGGGAGTGGTGACGCTGCAGGAATTTGAGGTTTGTGATCTAGTGCTGTTTGCCCTTCTTAAATATACTGTATAGTGGTTGCTGCTACTGTATGCTGTTTGTTTTGGTATCGCCATCCCCTGGACTGCTGTACATTAAATCACACTTAGATATTACGCTAGCCTTTGAGTAAATGTGTTGCACCAGCACTGCTCTATTTGAGTTTCAATTTACTGCCTCAGTTCGATCACCCAGCCTCACAGTCCCTCACAGAGTATGTATTGCTCATTGAAGTTAAAGTATACCTCAGATTCTGGTGCCATTCAAGAGCATTACTTAGGTTCTTCATCCATAACAGATACTTTGATCATAAAATCCATTCTGAACATTTTTTTTTCACGCCAGAGAATTAATTCCTGGCTTTTAATAGACATTGTTTTCTACTGTGTGACCTGCTATTTAGCCTTATTTGTAATATAGCAAGGCAGAACCATCATTGCTGGTAGAGACTCTTCATGTAATATTTCTTTCTTTTATTTTCTTTCACTGTCTCAGCTACACATGACAGTGCTAGTCGTTTTGTCGAGGTAAAATGTGCATCAGTTGAAATATGGCATTTTATGTTGTTGTTATTGCACATTGCCAAATGTGGTTGTAGGAAGAAGTTGCCAAATATGACAAGATATGTGAGGAAGCATACACCAGCTCCAAGGATGAAAAGATTTTACACATTCGACACTGGCTCGACTCTCCCTGGCCAGGTAAGTCATCCCTCTGCAATCCAGAAATTAGAACAAACATTTTTGATTTACTTCACTGTCATTACTTTCTTTTCTTGTTGGAGTGACGCTCTCTCTCTCTCGCTCTCTCTCTCTCTTTCTCGCTCGCTCTCTCTCGCTCTCTCTCTCTCTCTCTCTCTCTCTCTTTCTCTGTCTCTCTCTGCATAGATTTCTTCACAGCAGAAGGAGAGCCTAAGAGCATGAGCTGTATGTCCACAGGTCTGGATGAGGAGGTCCTGCAGCACATTGGCCAGACAGCCAGCTCTGTGCCTCTGGGTGACTTTAAGATCCACCCCGGTGAGTTTTGTTGCTTTGTGCTGGAGATCAGAGCAGAGACACAAACTGACAGACATGGTAATGCTGATGATAGTGACAGAAGAGCACACAGTACTGCAGGATATGAAATAAATGCTGCTGAATGATGAAGATCCTCACAGTTAGAGTGACTCCATTTTTCTCTGCAACTGGGATGATATTAAGTCAATTAAAGCAGTTCACCTGTGAACAGCAGGTGTTCGGTCCTGCACAGCTGATTTGGCACACACTATAACAATTAAGACTGCCACAAGGGTCTTTAATGTTATTTACGACGCAGTACATCAGTCCATTGCGTTTTACACTCCCTTCCCCAGTTGTCTCCTATAGAGAGAGAGTCACTTGGTTTCATTCTCCAGGTGTGTCTCGTATCCTGCGTGGTCGAGCCGACCTGGTGAAGAATCGGCAGGTGGACTGGGCTCTCGGAGAGTACATGGCCTTTGGTTCCCTTCTCAAAGATGGCATCCATGTAAGGCTGAGCGGGCAGGATGTAGAGCGGGGCACCTTTAGGTGAGTCCATGTCAACATGCTAGGATCTATGTGAATCCTTTTTTATCTCTGCCTTCTTGTATTCACAAATGGGAAGGAGCTCCCACTAGCACCACACTGTAGTATTATGTAATAGTATTCTCAGAAATGTGTAGCTAGTGAATAAACAGCATATTGATCGTCACATTCTTTTTAAACTTGAGAGTCCTTGCGAAGTCAAACTCACTGAATAAACTCCAGGCACAAATTAGCTTTACCTTCCTTCGATGTGAGGCTTGGTATATAAAACCGTTCATATTCATCATTTTACTATTTTATCTTTCAACAAATGTGTCTTGGTTGCAGAATGGCTACAGTGCATGCCATATAACTGCAATGCTCCTGTTTGAATTCAGTATCGTGAAGCATGCTTTTCACTGTCCTCAAACTGTCAAATAAAGGCCAAAGTACCCCAAAAATTATCTTTAAAAACAACAAAAAATCAAATATGTAGTCACAGACATGGTTATCTGGATCACCTGGAGAGAGTTTCTTTCTTTCTTGTCAAATTTGTCACAGATGTCACTCATACTCAAGGATGAGGTGATTAAATGATAAAATGGAGACATTTTGGATGGACATGGTTGTTGTACTTGAATCACAGACAGAGGCTTACAACCACAAAGTAGTCTTCCTAGTTTTTGTTCATTTTCATATGTAATTAAACACATAAATATACAGTATATTGATAAAAAATATCCCTAATAATGATTTCAGCTATGACAACCAGCTGTACAGTGCACAGTTTTTAGCGATTTGATGACTCTGTCAGGGTCAGCTTGTTTGACCAGAGATGAAGGGGAAGGAACTGTCACCTAAGATAGTGAATTAAGTAATTTGGTGGGGGTGGGTAGGGTGGTGCAGGGAGTCTGACAGACAGAAGACGTCAGCACAGACTCCTGGGAGCTGTGAAGCCCACATGGTGTTGTCATGGTACGGAGGGACGAGTGACACGTGAACAAAACCAGCTCCCCCTTTCACAGAGCCTGTCTCATCTGTCCCCTATCATTTCTCCACCAGCCTATCTTCACTGACACCCCCCATCCCCACTCTCCCTCAGCTCACAGCGACATACATCACACTAACTAACCAGAGGCTCTGGGTTTTTTTCTTTTGCCTTACATTTACCACTGACATCTACTTTTCCCATCCACTGTCCCCTTCAGCACGGTAATTCACCTGGCTGGGAAAAAAAAATGACAGTAGTCAAACACAACATCCATCCTTCATCTGTGTATCACACCTGTTGTGTTCATTGATGTCCTCTTGTGTGTCAGTTGAGTGTCCACATTGTATTATTTTGCATTCTTTGTCATTGTGCTTCAGTTATACTTTACCCCCTCTACCACCCCTTACTGCTTTTTCCCCACCTACACTCTTTTTCATCCCCCACTACTCTTGTTTCCCTACACCGTGCTTAGGAGCTGAGCATATTGGCATGTTACAGTCGAGTGAGCATGTTTGTGTTTCTGTGATGTACGTAACACCGTGCTCTAATAGATTCAGTCGTCGTATTTGAGTGGGTTGCATACGCTGCCGTGCACCCCTTTCCCTGACTAATGGGGCCCCCAGGCAGAGGAAGTGTGTGTGTGTGTGTGTGTGTGTGTGTGTGTGTGTGTGTGTGTGTGTGTGTGTGTGAGAGAAAGAGAGAGGGGTGGGCACAGTGTTTATGAGGTAATCCCAGAGAAAGACCTCATTCTCCTGAGGGTTTTGTGTCCTCTTTGGATGTGCAAGTGGAGAAATTGAAACATAACCACAATTAATGCTGGATGCTATCGATTTTGATCATCATCAAAGGATTTCTTGGAGAGTGAATATACAAACATGGAGTGAGGATGAAAAGAAAACAATAATGCAGAATATTATATGCCTTCATTAGTCCAGAATTATGGATGATATTATTGAAAGGACTCAAATCATCATCGTCTCGTCTTCTGGGTGGTACTACATCACATTCATGATAACAATCAATAGATTTTGGTTATTTCCTGCTGTTCTTCCGCCTGACCGTTACATAACCTCTGGCACTGTGTGTGTGGATGTCATTAAAGTGATGTTAAAGGGGTTTAAGTGATTGTCTGATCGTGCTGGTTTTGAAGGCTGATTCCTGCACTGAGCGAGCGCACTGCTAGAGCTTGTTAACGCTCGGCTCTTTGCTCCCATCAACTCTTGTTGGACCTCACACTTACTGAAGGTTACTCTTCATGCAGTGCCTTTATGGGCTGGAAATGTTCATTGTTGTGTGTGTGCGTGTGGGTTAAGAGCCTTTTGAAGAAATCTTACTACCTGGTTGTTTTCACAACCATCATTTAAGAATATCATACTGCAGTGATAAATACCACACTTTGTATTTTGTCCTCTAATCAAATACGTATAATTTTGTTTTTTGTTAAAGTAATAACCAATAATGATTCAACAAGTAATTTATCAAGCCCAAAAATATTTTACCTTTGATGGACAGTTCCAGTTCAAATGTTAAAAAGTAGTAAATAATCATAAGTTGCAGCCCTGTTGAAATCTTTTTTTGTCAAAGCTTCTTAGATTGATTTGTGTGGTTGTTTTTGTTTACATGCTGCTTCAGATGATGTTATTGATATTGTTTGATTTAATTTTGATGCTTCATGATCTTGTTACGTACCATAAACAACACTGCATACCATTAGCATGTTAGCATTTTCACTGTGAGCATGTCGTCTTGTTTCTGTATGCCTGTTTCAGTCCTTTCTGTCTTTGCCTCTCTTATGTTTTGCAGTCACCGCCATCATGTTCTACACGACCAAGAGGTGGACAAACGTACCTGTGTTCCCATGAACCACATGTGGGCGGACCAGGCTCCTTACACTGTCTGTAACAGCTCCTTATCGGAGTATGGCGTGCTAGGTAAGCTGCACATCGTGCTGCAGGTCATAAGTCATTCTATAGCTCTGTGCAATGGTGACTCTGACTTCAGGCTTTGAGCTCGGCTTCGCCATGGCCAGTCCGAATGCTCTGATCCTCTGGGAGGCCCAGTTTGGAGACTTTCACAACACAGCCCAGTGCATCATTGACCAGTACATCAGCTCAGGTCAGGCCAAGTGGGTCCGCAACAACGGTATTGTCCTGCTGTTGCCACATGGGATGGAGGGAATGGTGAGAAGGGAAAATAAGGGTTAATTAACGAGCCCTTACTGTTTTGTTCTGTTGTATTTACAGATTATTTCCAGATTCCTCTTCTATTTTATCATTATGTGTCTTACACTTCTTCTCTTCTGTCCTCAGGGCCCAGAACATTCATCTGCTCGACCTGAACGCTTCCTTCAAATGAGCAAAGATGATCCCGATCACTTCCCTGTGTGTTCACATGTGCATTTCACATTACAGCTCAAACTGTCATCCATTTTAGGAACATTGTTACCGAATGCAGACTCTCTTAGCTGTCACATCCAATAGCTGCCTGGTGTTATGAACCACTTAAGTGATGCCTTAAGTAATGATTGACAATTTCTCTTCATTATGGCCTCCAAAGAGTTAGTGTTCAGCTGTGACTTAGGCCCCAAGGGTGAGGTGGTACAGGAAGCATTTAAGGAGGGAACCACAGCGGGCTGCATCAGCAGAAGCTCCAGATTCAGCTTCAAATGGGATATTGATCAAACTATTAGTGGGGCGTAGTAAAGGATTAACATTCCCTGTCCTCTGTGCGTGCGTGAGTGGGGAAAGAGATGGTGATAGAGAGAGAGGCACTGATGCACTCAGGCATTTCCTGCACAATTACAAGAAAATAACAACCAACAGTACAAGTCTTTTTTTTCTACATAAAGTAAAATATATATTTTCAGAATCAATAATCAGGATAATAACTTTGTGTTTTTTCATTTTCAACAAAGGAGTTCAGTGGAGATTTTGAGGTCCAGCAGTTGTATGAGTGTAACTGGATTGTGGTCAACTGCTCCACACCTGCTAACTACTGTCATGTGCTCAGACGGCAGATCCTCCTGCCATTCAGAAAACCGGTAAAGTGCAACATGGTCTTCACTATATTTTAGCTCTAGTTTGTCACAGAATTATTGATTTTTGATGATTGGAAACAAAATCTCAAATATGAAAAAAATGACAAAAATATAAATGGGGTTATGTCTTCTTCAGTTGTTTTCCTTTGTTGTGACAAACTGTTAAAAGTATGACATTATGACATTTGACTATGGCAATTCTATATCACACCCGTGCTTCAAAAATATTTTCAGTTTACAGAAAGGCTGGACATATTTAACTGCTCATTTACAGTACAAATGTATGTAATTAATTAGTGCTTCAAGCCTCTAAAGTAGAACTAGCTTGGATATAAAGTTTTGGGGTGTGAAGAAGTTCTCCATTTTTTAAATGCTCGTTTTTCAGTCTCTCACAGTTTTCAGCCACAGCGAACGTCTTAACTGATCCCCTGTCGCACATAAATGCAATGCTTTGCCAAGCATGAGAAAATGACTTTCTGAGCAAATTAGCAAGGGGGCCAATAGGGGATAATATTGTTTGCTTTTTATGAAAAACTCTGGACTTGGTCGGCTGAGCACAAAAAGTTTTATTTATTTGATGGTTGAAGAAATGTTTGTCTTCCCCCCGATGCTGATGTTGCGTGCTATATGGTGGCAACAAATTAGTGTGAAAAGAGATAAAAACTTTTATCTTTGGAGTTTTTTTTTGAAGCCTGTGATGAATTTTCGGTTGATGGAATCAATCTGTCGTTTGTCACTTTTTTCCCTTTTTTTCCCCTCACAGCTCATCATTTTTACTCCCAAGTCGCTGCTGAGGCACCCTGATGCAAGATCAAGTTTTGATGACCTCATCGAAGGTGGAGTTTTATTCTATGTAAAATGTTAAGTGGGATATTGGTGCACAGAGGTAGATGTAACATGTCATATTCAATGTCTGTAGGCACTAAATTCAAGAGGTTGATCCCAGATGAGGGCCCTGCGAGTGAAAACCCAGCCCAAGTAAAGAGGGTGATCTTCTGCACTGGCAAAGTTTACTATGAACTGGCTAGAGAGAGGAAACAGCACAGACTGGAGAAAGACATTGCCATCGTCAGACTTGAGCAGGTGCTTTATTCCTCTCCTCTGTCTGTGCACACCATGCACTGGATTGTGAATTGCCTGTGATGCAATGCGATGTGATAAAATTTAGTCTTTAACCTCCACCCCCTCAGATCTCTCCATTCCCGTTCGACCTGGTCAGAGCAGAGGCAGAGAATTATGCCAACGCTGAGCTGGTCTGGTGTCAGGAGGAGCACAAGAACATGGGTTACTATGACTACGTTCGGCCACGTTTCCTCACTGTAGTAGCCAACAAGAGGCCTGTTTGGTAAGAGTTTTTTGTCCAACGCTACAATTCCATTTAAAGAATCAGGTAACAAACCTTTAAAGTTTCTTTCAGGTATGTGGGACGGGATCCTGCAGCTGCTCCTGCAACAGGAAACAAGTCCACCCACCTCAATGAGCTGAAGAGGTTTATGGACACGGCTTTCAACCTGACCACCTTCTATGGGAAGTAAATGAGAATTGCACCAAGAACTGTACTACATAGATTTATTAATCGTTGTCGCAAATTGGCACATTTAAAAAAGAAAAACTCTCATGGAAAATGTGTTCGTAAATAACTGTAATGTTGCATTATCTTACATGAAAGACATGTTGGTACCGCTAAACCTGAATCAGCCTGAACAACATGTCTTTTGAGATGGTCTCTTCGGGAAGTGAATTGAATGAGTGTCTGAATTGTTCAATCCTGGCCAAAGCCTGCAGTCTTTCACAACCTGCAGCAACTATGATGTGAGAAGCATCATAACTAGGTGAGAGGAGGCAAAGAAAACTGTCCACGTGTCTTCCCATCGCAAAAGCAGCTTGTCTTCCACTGGGACAGGGGACAGAATGGACTTGCCCCATGGCAGTAAAATCATTATTTATATACGTATGTGTGACAAATCAACCTTTGTCATTATACCCTCAATTCGGATAAGGAAAAGGTCACAGGCCATTTTCAGGCTGATATCATAGCACGTTTTTCAGTCAACACTGGGCCTTTATGGGGGGTTTGAATATACAGACTAACAAAGTGTTCCCTATAGGGAACCAGGCACAAATATTTTCAGCCTGTAACCGGTGCTACATCTCAAACATCTTTATTTTAATCACATAATTGTATCTAGTAGTGTGGTGGAGAGCAGCAACAGGACACTTAGCACACAGATATTTAGATTTTGACAATCACTGTTACTGGAGTAGCTTTAGTACTGTAGATGCCTCCATTGCTGCTATGTAAATACTAGTATATGCTATATCAGTAGTTTATATTTGTATTTATGTTGTTTTTTTGTAGTTGAATGGTAGATGCTGTGAGACAAAACACCAACTGGTGTGTTTAAACAATGAATGTGAAAATACGTATTGCAGGTATGAGGACTGTTTTGAAATTTAACACATCAGTAGGTTTAGTGCCTGTATTCACTTTAGGTACCTTAGCTGTATTTATTGTCACACCTCACTTCACCAGGAGACATGAGCCAGCTGGCACAGAGACTTTCTACTGATGACATAAGGCTCAGCTTCCTCTTTGGAGGCTGTGGGATGCTCACCGCACGTAAACACAGCAAAGCTCTGGATGCAATATTGACGCTTTGTTGTCACTTTAAAATCTCCAAGTATTAAACAGAATTGATCGGAGTTACCACTGTGTTTAGAAATGTTAAGCTTCCTGTTTAGCAATACTGTAACTAACCTTGGTCCTCTTCCAGTTTGAGATTTAACTGTAAGCCACGCACAAGCATAATTTTACATATCTAATTATTTTTAACAAAAAGTTTTTTTGTAGGTTATTTTTTTTTTAAAGAAAATGTCCAGGTAGTGTGAACATATGCACACATTCACTCTGGGAATAACAAACTATGCAATAAACTATATTCAAGTGTAAGAACATGATTTTTGTTTGCAGTGAGAAATCATGCATTCATCTTTTTAAAAGTTTAATTCATAACTCCAAGGGATTTTCAGACCGATTTGCTGTTAATATAAATGTTGCTGTGGGACTGACATTAGAGTCAGTTTGCAAGCTTTATTACTTGATTCTAGTTATGATATTTTCCTACTGTGCTACTGTTTTCATTTACTGTTATTCACTCACTTGTAGCCGCAGTGGCTGAAATGAGCTATTGGGATGCTGCCAGCACCACACCTGTCTCCTCCCGAGTCATCATTATATTCATTATTAGCTCACAAATACCAACAGGTTTTCTGTTTGTGGCAATAAATTATAATTTAGGAATGCAAACCTCCTCTTTGCCCACAAGATCAGCTAATAATTCAGGTCTCACCATAGTGCAAATTCTCTTACAAATCTGCAGTGTCAACTGATATAATGGTGTATGCGTTAATTTAAAAGCATAACCAACAGCACACTTGAATTCATGCCGCAATACAAATAAAAAAAAAAACAAACAAAACAGTGTGTGCATGGTGTACAAAGTGACTATATTTAATATGGAATATAGATATATTCCTGTCATCTTCAGTAAGCGTTCTCCACAGCAGTAACAGCTTCTTGGCAGACAGGGTCCAGTTGTCCATCTCCACCTTCAGGAGAAAAGGTAACAGGCTTCTAGACAGGTGCTGTGACGTGACAATTATGTAACATCTCCACTGATCAGACTCACCAAACTGCAGCTCCTTTATGTTACAGCTGAAGACCAGCTCCCCGTTCACCAGCAGCTCCACCATGTTCCTGTTAGATGTCTTTTCCAAGAGGCACTGGTGTCCACACGCTCTCAAAGCAGCTGATATATATTATATATATATATATATATATATATATATATATATATATCGATAGTTACAATTAATACACAGCGTTTGACTGATAGACTGTACAAAATAATTACTGTTAATAAGATATAAGATATATATAGATAGTGTTGGTATATAGTGTTTGACCCATATACTGTATATAAAAAGTTACAGTTAATATCCCATAGACTGCATATTAATAGTTACTGTCTGGATGGACTCGGGAGGAAACAACATACCCAGGAGACCCTGTAGGCGGAAGTTCCTGTGTGCAACAAGTCCGCTGGATTCATAAGGTCCGTGGCAAACAGTCACCAGCTTTGGCATGGTTTGTTGTGCTCTATGACTGTGGTTACCGGGGTAACTGTCACATATTTACCTGTTGCTAACGTGGCCTCCTCTCTGAAATATTTATCAACTTTACCTTATTAATTTGTTAAGGTTTTGTGATATGATACTGTATTATATTTGTGAGTATATAATTATAATAAGGAAAGGTGGACTTTTTCAAAGTTGTGTCCCAGTTTATTTCCTGTTGCAGTGCATGTGGACGACATCAGCTGACAGGAAGTGATCATGGACTCTGCTGTTGCCTAGCAATGCAATTTTTGGGACTTTTTTTATTTTTGAGACTCAAGCATGGTATTGATATCCATCTACTCTGTGAATGAAAAATATAACACACTTTAATTTGTATCTTCAACAGTAATTCATGAATACAACACTTAATAAGCACAGTGATCACCTCTGGTCAGCAAGTTTCATGTACTTACTTTTCAAACTTACACTTTACAACATTAAGTTATATTATACAAAAATAAATAACTTAATTGATATATTCTGCTCATAAATTTACAGATACACAATATTTTTTCATCACATTTAATGTTCTTTGATAAGCTAAGGATTGGTCACTTGATAGGTCAGACATCTACGATTATATAAAAGGTTTGATACAGTAGCTATCATTTAACATTCATTTTAACATAAATGGGAATTGCATAGAAGATTCTCGTTTTACAACATATCTTAAACCTTTTTTTTTTTTTAATTATTAGATAGCAGCATGCAATGTGCAGGTTGACATATAGTGAGGCGATCAGCCATTTATCGTAAGTGACAAACAATAATTTTACTCTTTGGCTGGTTTATCTCAATTTAGTGCAAAAAGCTCAAATTTAGCTCAATATACATTTTGACACGTTTGAATTTCTGCTGGATGTTGGATGTTTTTTCTCATAATAACCAACCATGATATCAGAAATCTAATATATAAGTAAAGTACAATAATACAGTACAGTATATAGCTTTACATAACATTTTGTATCACAGCCACACACACGGTTAAAATCACACCACCAAAATCACTGACACTGTTTTTTTTTTTTTTGTTTTTTTTTTAAGATTTACTTCCATTCTTCAAAGCTTGTGCCACTCCCTGTGATGAAGTCTGGGTCTGAGCCTCCACTTTAGTCTGGTCTGGTGTCTTCAATAGAACCTGTGGCAGCGTACGCTGGCTCTTGGTCAAGTCAGCTGGTCTCTGCGGTGTTTTGCTTTGCCAGTTTGTGTCAGTTTGTGTGTACATCTCCAACGTCTGACCCCGTCTTTGTTGCGTTGGATTGGAGCTGGAGTTGCATTTATTGCACAGATCTCTCATGTCTAGGAGTCCCTGCACCAGACACTTGACAAATTCTGCTGAGCATGTCTGTGGGCTTTCACGGAAACTGGATACAGAGAAGATGATGTGGTCTGACTGAGGGTTGTAGCACGCTCCATATCCACTTGGAACCACAGGTCCGTAGCTGCAGAACATCTCAACAGTCGTAGGAACCTGAGAGGACAGTGAACCATTTAGTGCCGAAAGTTTCACTAGTGTTTGAGTACTGCTGCAGGTAGAAAGGTTGAGATAAGACTATTGAGACAGGTATGTGTTGTCAAATTTGATATCTTCTGTTTGAAGCTAAATTGCAGTTCTGATGAAAATAACCAAGTGGCGTTTCATTAAAACACGTCTCCATGTTTCTATTGTATAGAAACACTTTATAGTAGAAACACCACTTATATTAAAAGTGTAATCCAGCTGCTCACAACAGACACAAAGTCACATTCTCACTCATTTAAATATCTTTCCTTTCTATTCTGATACACGTTTGAAGTTCAGCACGTCATCTTGACCATGTCTACATGATATACATGTATAAATGTATGAGTTGCTGCCATGTGAACGGCTGATTAGATGTTTACTTTAGCAGGCATTTGATCAGGTGTACCTAATGAGGTGGCCGGTCAGTGTACTTTCACACTTTACAAAGCTTCCAGCAGAGCCACAGAGGACATTATACGACTGTTTTCACAGGCTGAGTAGTGCTCCTTGTGAGTAAATTGGACTTCAGTGTCCCGTAATTACATGTTTGATTATAGCTTCAGTTTAAAGTTTGGAAATCACATGACAGTACCTGACTTGTGGAAAGAATGAAGTGATTACTGATTAGATAAGCTTCATCTTTGAATATGTCTGGTGTCTCCATGTCCAGTTCATGTGCAATTTCACGCAGTCCCAGTAAGTGATTGTCTATTGCCATCCCTGTAATTGCCTGAGAAGGAGAATGAATATACATGTGTTATTGTGTCGGCAAGCAAAGTCAACATAATAGAAATTTGATATGAGGCAAGAGAATAGTCACCAGAATGGTATACTTGGTCTGTGCGGTTATCGCACCTCGTAACATCTCCATCTTCTCTGTATCCTGAAGACGTAAACAACAATTACTAGACTATTAAATCCCCTTTATTTACAGTAAAGGTGCAGCAGTATTTAAATTGCACAGTATGCCTGTAAAGTCTTACCCTTGTACTCGGTTTCCCATCAGTCATTGCTTTGACAAAGGCCAGGGCCTCTGGTGTGGCTGATCGGATGTTGTCCACTCTGCCCTGCTGAAAACGGCGTATAGACGCACTCTCGTAGGTTGACACCGGTCTGCCGTGACATCTAGATTGACACACAGAGAAAGGCTTTTCAGAGCTTCTGGTTAATGGGTCACATGACAATCAGTGTATGTTTTAATCACCTCTTTCTTACCGGTAGTAGGCTAACTGGAGAGCAACCTGGATGTAGGCATCTGGACTCATTTTCTGCTTCTTGATGAACTCTTTCCCATATTCATGGAACTTGTGGACATTCATGTCCAGATTTTTCACCTGCCTGAGCAAAAAGGGATGAATCCCACTGTGAGCTGAAAACATTTTCTCATGTGTTTGACCGTGCAGAAAACAGAGCAGAACCACACCTCTGTAGTTTGTCGGCAGAAGAGGCGAGGAGTTTGTGAATCTCTGGAGTACATTTCCAGCGGAGCCTGCGTGGCGCTGGAAGCTCGCTAACACTTGCTGCCCTGACCAGCTTTGATGGGCTGCCAATCCTGATGTCACATGGGAATGTTATGTCATTTGACATGTTTTTTTTTTCTTCCCATACATTTTACATTTCATTTCTTACATGTATTTGAGTAGATACTCTGTGCACTGCACAAGGACAATCCCCTCGAATGGTGAGTGTTCACATATGACGCCACAGCAGCCGTCAGCTCCTACAACAAACTGACACAATAGAGCTGTTGTCAGTGGGTTTTATTGAGTTGAACCAAACTGCAGTGCTAGATTATCTAAGAGTCACCTCATTAGCAGTTTTATCACCACACTTACTGACGCATACTGACACTACATTCTCCTTCATGTACATTTGATCCACATGCTACACCCTGCAGTGATGGAATAATTTACAGAGGAAGCTTCCAATTAATTCAAGTGATCATCATCTTCATCAAAAATCTTAATCCAGTGGGGCTGTCCATCCTCTGTCAGAATTTCGTTAAATGTAAATTCTTAATTCGGCATGGGATTGACTAATTACATCCACTGGCACAGTAAGAGAGGAACATGATGTTTTTTATATTTCCTCAGTAATTGAGGACATATTACATCCCCTGTTTATCTACATTCCTGTCATCCTCACTTCATTCTTTCTTCTTTTCCTCAATTGTTTATCAAGTTTTCTCTAAAAGGCATGCTCACTAACCTGCATGGGCTTATCGTACCAGCGGTTTCCTCCATTTTTAGAGACTCCCCCACCATGCAGCATCAACATGGCACGTGTGGTGTCGCCTAGCTGCAGCCCACTGGCATCATCCAGACAAACCAGACACAGACAGCGTTCAATCATGTCCAGAGAGTCCCTGTTAGTCGACTCTAGAGAATGACACAAGAGAAAGACACAAGAGAAAGGTTAATTTGGTGCTTGGAGTTCCACCTGACTTGAAAGAGGGTCGTGTACCTCTCATTAGTACACTGCGAGACTCGGCCCACTCTGTCCGTCCATCTGAAGTGAGGAGACCAATAGGTGGGAGCTGCTCCTCTTCGCTGTCAGCCATCCTGGTGATCTTCTCCAGTTGAGTCAGCAGGTCTCTTTCATTCAGTCGGCGGAAGTTGATCACCACATCCAGTACAAAGAACTGGTGGTCATAGGTTCAAATCACAAGCTCAAAATCTGTGTCCACTCTGTGTCTGACCTTATCGGCTAAGAAGCTGTACTGCAGGATGAAGCTGCAGGAAAACTTTTGATTATTATTATTCACTGAATGTTATTCCTGAGATTTGAGATTCTTGAAATTACTGATTGTTTTACTTATTTGAACGCTTATTTGAGCACATTTTGGTTGCAACATGTGCTGAAGGCTGCTGGCTGATGTACAAATGTCGCACATGTCCTGGATAATCGACTTAAAACAGAGCACAGAGCATCAAAATTCTCATGATGAAGAAGAACTAGGTGGACCGTGTGTTGGGATGGTGAAAAAAATATTTTTTGTTAACTGATCCATCATCTCTGTGAAGACTTAGAAAACTGCATCCATCGATGATGACCATGCTGTACCTGAAAAAGCTAGAAATTGGGACTGGAGGAGCCAACTCTCTCTGTGCCTGACCTGGTTTTTACAAGCCACAATGATGTGCTCAGGTTCTGGCATCACGCTGCTCTCCTGAGCCACCAGTGTGTCCCCCTCAGGCCCCGGTAGACGGTAGGAAGTGAAGAGGCGATAGTACTGCTCCATACACAGAGGGGTTCCAGCCAGCTGGCCCCGGGCGTAGTCCACAGGGAGGGCACGACTATGCACAGACATGCAAAACTGGTTCAGGCCTTTTACTTCCACATGAATCAGAAGATGAAAATGATTCTGCTGTGATTGAACCTCTCTACTTACGAATCGAGAAGAGTCTTGTACTCCAAAACTCCAGAAATTAAGTGTGCAGCAAACCTGGTGAAGCAAAACATTGCATTGTCAAAGTACTTGCCAAAACTCACATGTAGTGTGCTTCTCTGTAGTTGTGCTAATAATTCCCTGCATTTAGCCTTGTCCTTAGTAGTGTAGTATTACACTTAACAGTACAAATGCTGTATGTAAATCATCTGGTTAAGGAGTCAGTTCCAGATCAATACCATGCCTACCAAAACCACAACCCTCATTGTCTGTTAACCTTCCCACCAGTACGCCTCGCCTGGCCTATCAGCCCTCACAGTGTTCTGGGTAATGACCCTATCTGTCAGCTTGTAGCACAAAGTGTTCAATTTGTTATAATCGATCAAAAGCTGGACTCTGTAATTTATACTCTTCACTGTCATTTCTCAACTCTTTGTGTCATAATTCAATATTCCCTGTCATCTCACAACTTGCTGATTTTTTTTTTTTTTTTTTAAAAACAGCACATGGTATTTGCTGCTTGTTTGCAGCATCTCTTGTGCGGGTTGGTAGACGACGGACACAACTGGTTGACCTTATACTACTCTGTCCTGCACTGTGGGGGTTTCTCTTGTGACTCATTTGTTTCTGTTGTACAGTGTTTCACACCTTAAGGAATCGATAGGAGCCTTGAAGTGCTGCTGTGGGAAGACCATCACAGGACTGGAGTTGACGGGCAGAGGCAGTCTGTTGTTCAGGTACATGTCGTTCAGCCAGTAGTCATACACCTACAGTCACACATAGAGGGATTTGATCAAAGGCACCATCTAAGAGTAATGGTGATTTAATAGGGAATAAAAGAAGAAGGCTGCACAGGCAGACCACAGTGTGATTCTTAACATAATCACGGGCTGTGATTATAACATTTTTCTGCTGAATTGTGTAGGGAGAATTTCTTTGAGTACGTGACAGGTCAATGATTTTTTTTTTTGTAGTAAAAGTACATTTGCTTGTCTTATGGTCATACTTTGGACAGCTTCACGTACACCAAATTTAGTTGTTTAAGTGCCACAGAAATTACTCTAAAATAGAACTTTCTGTCCTCCTATAATCTCTTGACAGGACCGATTCGTGTGTCTGATTACAAGGAGTCTGAGAACATCTGTTGCAAATGTGGGATACCATTGTTGACCATTTCATTTACCCAGTTTGCCTTGTTCTCCCTCCTCTCAGCTAGCTTGCTCTGTAGTAGCTCCCCCTCTCCTCCAGGGGCTCCAAACTGCTTCACTACATGTTGGGTCTTGTTGAACTGGTCCTCTGTGAGCAGGTGCTTCATGCACCTCAGGTACATGTCCAGTGTGTCTTTCAGGGTGGGAAGTGGCAGCTTGGGAAGACCCTGAGCAGTGTAGGACATGAAAAACTCAACAAAAAATGTAAAAACTTCTGAGTCCCCTCTGATGTAAATAAACAAACAAATAAACAAACGTGCAATTTAACAATTTACCGAGAAAATACTTCAAATAAATAATGGATAATAATGGATAAGTTCAGTTGAGAACTTCTTGCCCAAATTGTAACGAGTCACATCACTTGACTCACCATAATAGGATCTGTAATTTAAATGTCAAAGCATATTTATCATCCAAAGCTTAATTTTATTTCTTAATGTCGTAATCTTGTTGATATACTAAAAATTCTGTTGTTTTTTTTTTGCGTTTTTAATTAATTATAAAAAGTATTTGTGTTGTGTATATTGAATTAAAACAGATAATATAAGTGACAGATATATTTACATCTCCTCCTCCTGGGTCTTTGGGGGGCTCTTGGTCCAGAACTGGCATGTCAGCTGAGCAGGAGGGAGGCAGCCTTTGAGACTCTGCATCCACAAATAAAATGGTATCAGTGTCGATTTATAACAGCCGGTCAAACCGAGAGCAGTTTTTTCTAATGTTTAAGGAAAATGTACAATGATGCTCAATAAAAATAATGTATTAATGTCATGACTAAAAAAATACAAGAATGCGCACTTTGGAAGATGTTAACATCTTTTCCATAACTGTTTCGGAAAATTGCGCATTTGACCTTATCAAACAGTTACAAAATACATTTATCAAAGTGAAATAAACATAACATCACATCACATAAAAATGAAATGTTTTACTCACCAGAAAGAAGAAATATTACAATCCCACTCGTCCAGGGGTTCAGGTGAGGAGTTTAGGGTTTATCCATCTGGACTTGAATCAATTTCTGGTCGAATTTCTTTTTAAATTTCTCTACTTTGTCCCTTTCATCCTTTTGAGCATCTTTCAATCTCCAGCATGGAAAAGCTCAACTCCCTGGCTGCGCTCAGGAGAGATGCTGAGAGGAAACCTCACCCTCCTGCCAGGCTCCTCCTCCTCCCACAAGTCCTGCTATTCGCTGAGAAGTTTATTTGACTCCTCACATCTTCAGCCCACCTCATTTAGCACCGGCTGAACACCTCAGATGCTCTCACGCTGCGCCGAACTGCAATTTAGGATGCATTTTACACTTTCCCCTTTTGACTGTCTGAAATTCTCGACACTGTCAGTCTGGACGCACACGTTGCTTTCACCTCACTGCATTAAGCTGATTTAATTGGCGCTGTGTATCGTATCATAAAAGATTTTCATTTTAAACGTGCATCAACATCAATCTCAGGATCCTACTTTAAATTATTATGATTCTGATTTGTTCATGCTTCTTTTAATAAGGGAGGAGTTGCTTTTTCTGTAGGTAACGGATTGTCATAAAATCAATAAGCTTTACAAAACCACCTCAGCATAGGTAAAAAAAAAAAGTTTAATATTCGATTTTTCAATTAATTTGTGATGTAATGCAAAAAAGAAGGTTACAACTTTGTAAATAGAAGCATGTTTTAATTATATATTATATATTTATATGGAAATACATGTGCCATATTCTATAATATGTAGTAATAACTGCCTAAATAAATCATTTCCATAAGCGGTGCCATTCACATAATATTGATTTAATTATGTACATGAATATACATGTATGTACAGTTGCAGATCACACAACGGGGCTATGCATTCTAGAAGTACATCATCCAAAACAAAAATAAATCAGACATAGACGCGGATTTCAGTTCATTTCCATCTTTTTCAAATAGTCGTGTGGCGCACAGTATTGCATATTGAGTTTTAGCAGCAAAACAAAGTGAATACAGATTACACTGAAAGACGCATACATTACAACGGTTCCTTTGTTAAAATACATTTACACCAAATCCCTGAATACGAGTCAGTTTCTGATACAGCGATAAATACTGTTAATGAATAGACATTTATCTCAATACTCTCACTTTTAGATGAACAAACGCCAGCGAGCGCCTTTCTACTGCAAAAGCTTGAAGCTACTTGATTTGACAATTTCCCGGAGGGATTGTCACCATGGAGCAGTAAATAATTTATGTGGTTACACAATCCTAATCGTGTTATGCGATCGCTTGGATCGGACAGGATGCACACAACTCTACATTGGCACTTTGATAGTTTTACACTCAGTTAAAAAGTCTTTTACGCGTACTCTCCTCCTGAGGATTCCTCCTCTGAATGCGACCGCTGTGCAAATGTTTCAATGCCATTCTCGTCTATTGTTGTACACAAGCCCTTTCTCTTCTTCTCCCGCTGCTCCATCTTAATCGTGTCGTACAGTCCTGTCGGGCCGTCCTCCAGGAGCATGTTTCGCTCGGAGTAAGACGGCTTCATCTGCGCCACGTTCTTCAGCAGAAGGAGCGCCGGTGCGTAAAGTACATTGGCTAGGCCCATGCCCAGATTGAGCTGAACAAAGCCCAGGTCGTGCACTATTTGTCCAGCTACCACAGGCCCCAGGGCGTAAGCCACGCAGTAAGAGATGTCCGCGATGGCGTACACGCTGCCGTACACTGACACATGTCGCACATCCACCAGGAAAGCCAGTGTTGGCAGGAGCGCCGTGTCCACGAAGGCGATGCCAAAACAGATTCCGCACAACGGGATCATGAGTTGCCCAAAGTTTTTGCAGGCCGGCACTGTGCAGGAACTCGCGCCTATGAACACCATACCTATAGCCCCGTAGAACCACTGAAGGTGAGGGTATTTGGCTGCTAATTTGACAGTGAGATAGACGCCTAAAACATGAGGGAAGAAGGCAGGGAACCATGTCATGCCAATCTCCCACTGGTTGGCACGCATGCTTTCCTCCATCCAGTTGGCAATGGTGGGTTCAAGGAAGGCGAGGGGGATGTTACAAATTGTCAAAGCGCCAGCCACGACAGCTATGTAAGGATCAATCATCAGTTTATAAATGGGGGTGCCCACCGGCATGTTTTCTCTCTCTCGGTTAGAGAAGGGTTTCAGCACAGTCAGGCACAACCCGCCGTCGATGAGGCAGACACAGGCCAGGATCAGGAAGGGCACCCGCCTCCCCACGAACTGATAGAGGACCCCTCCAAAGGGAGGCGCCACGAGACTTCCAAAAGAGATGAAAGCCAGGGCAATACCCAGCGCTCTGCTCCTCTCTGTCTCTTCTGTGTACCTGTCCGCGATGAGAGCAATCCCTGCGGTGTCCGCGAAAGCCGAGCCGAGGCCCTGCATGCTGCGCGCCAGGAACAGAGACGCGTAGTTTTCAGCGAAGGCAAAAGTGAGGGTGGACAGAAACATGATATTGAGACCTATGAAGAGCGGAATGTCATACCCGACCCTGTCTATAAACGTGCCACTCAGCGGGTTCACCAGGAGCTGCACGATGGCTTTAGAGGCAAAAAGAACGCCAATCTGTAGGTCAAAGTTGCCCTTGGCTGCTTTGTTGGTGCTGTTGGTGTAGTTGGCGTGCGGCGCAACGGCTTGGGCTTGATCCGCTGCTTTCTGTAGCCCTTCGAGGTAATCGGGGATAATTGGCACAATCACCATGTAAAGCATGTTGTCTAATAAAAGTGCTATACAGACTATTACTAGAATAATCCGTTTCTGTCGATCTGGGTTTTGAATTACATTACCAAGTTGTTTAGTTCTTTCGCCCATCTGGGACAGTTTGGAGGCGGCAGTTTGTGCCAAATTAGTGGCTTGTCCCTCTGTGGTCGCCTCCGGCTCCATGATTCGCTTCCTTTCTGGCTCAAGTCTTGTCTTTTGAGAAAGAAAATCGGCTTCGCCCAGGTGGTTTGTTTTATAGAATTACGCACGCTTGGCACATATGTTCTGTCTTTAATGTCTTTTCTTCTGTTTTCCTTTTCCAGCACCTGGAGCCCTGCTAATGAGCTAGACAATTTCCCCTCTGCTTTACCTCTTCTCTCTTCCTTGCGCTGCCCGTCATCGCACGCGTTTTTCCACTCCCGTGACTCGGACTCGTTTTATCCCCGTCGTCCTCAGTTGCTTCATTGTCTCATATCCCGTCATTCAGGTGACGCGCTGGTCCCGGGCAGCACTTACAGGTTGGGGAATTCACCTACAGCTCTCACGGTGCCGGCACCCGTCGGCGCACTCGCCGTTTTAGGTCCGTCTGCTGCGCCCCTTCTGCTCCCGGACGCTCCCAGCTGTCTCCAGTCACCTGTAACGCTGTGAGCTAAGTCATCATTTCACATCAAATGGACTGGTTTTGTCGGTCGTGGAAGGAATCCACACTGCAGTTTGCTGACTCCCATAGGTTCCCCTTCCTCCTCCCATCTTTGTCGATGGCTGTGACGCACGGTCCTGCTAGCCTCCAGAAGATCTTTTATGCTAATTAAAATCCCGAGTGCGCCTTGCTGTCCAGAATCGAGGATGCGCAATCCAGTTCATCTTATGTTCAACCTCCTCGATTTTAAATTACAGTTCGGTGCAATTTGATTATTTGACTCTAAAAGTAGAATATATCTGTAAATTGATCCGACAATTCCGCACAGTAACATATTACGGAAAGCTGTACGTATTTAACTTCAGCTCAGGAGCGACAGTGCTGTAAAGAGAGGGGAAAAAAGAGCTCAACGGATTCAGCACCACACTCCAGCGGACAGCTCCACATAACACACCAGTATAAGTGATGCAAATTAAATAATCTTTTAATCCTTTCAGATGTTTCCCTTTAATATAATCTCTCATCACATTTTGTTTTATTCAAACGGCAGGGAGTCGAGCTGAGTTTAGGTTCAAGCCTCCACATCCACATCTCTGAAGTTTAACTGAGCAAAGCACCAAGAAAATAGGACTTTATGTACAACTGGTATGATTTCATCCTTATTATCTACATTTCAATATAGTATCAACTTCCTCTTACTTTTCGTTCAAAATGTGCTGCTCTGTACAAAGTGTGGAACATTTTTGTACATGTGAAGGAATTTCGCTTTTAAAGAATCTCGTATAACTCGCAGAAGGTGTTGCTGTTAAACTCGGAGACATAAACCTCAAACCTTACATTTGTTCCGCTGTTTAACAGACACGAGGAGAAAGAACTGGGGTTTAAATGTAGTTTGACACCGCCATCTCCCGGTGCAGACGAGCTTCAGCGGCTGTCACTGGTGAAAACACCACAGTAATATAGATTTAAACCATTTGATTTGATAAAAATACATATCTACTTGAATCGCTCGTCATTTTTGAGTCTCTGAGGCGTTTTAGATAAAATTAAAAAAAAAAAATAAAAAAAAAAAACAAATAAATAATAAATAAATGAATTTAACAATATAAAGTAAAAAACAATATATAAATATATAATATATAAATGCTAACTCTTTTGTTTTTGTCTTGCTTCTGTTGTTTTTACAGTTTATGTTTTCTGAATAAATAAAACTAAAGACCCTAAATGGTCAGTGGCTATAGATTAATGATCAGATGTGAAACATGCAGAGCAGTATTGACATCTGCTGGAGGAAGAATGAATTTATCAAGGAACCACTGAAACCTAAAAATGAGCCTACTGGACCAGATCCCCTTAAATATATGATTCAACTTCTGAGAATAAAATCAGCTCATTGTTTAAAAAAAAAAAACATTATTTGATGGTGACTGAGTTTATGAATGTAATCAAGATAGAGAGAGAGAGAGTCAGACCACTTGTGAATGACACAAGTGTTTTCACTGATTCATCAAACAGGGTTGTGTTTTTCTGTTGACATCTTAGGTTTCAGTCTTTGATGAATTCCCTTTGGGTTTCATGTCCTCATTCGGCCAGTAGATGTCCTCATATCCCTAAATATTTTCATTTTCAAGCGTTAAATGACCACTATTCAGATTTCCAACTCTCTCTTTTTTTTATCCAGGATAACAGTGTCCACGTTGTTGTCCTTTTCTCAGCTTGTTTAACTTTAAACCAGAATGACACTCTTTCCTGGCCAGTGAAGTGAGGATGCTGGGCCATGGTCAGTGTGTGTGTAAACCTTGCTATTGCATCGTCCACATTTCCTGCTCTAACTCCTCTGTGGTGAACTAAGATTCAAACCTTTTGATAAGTGGTGGGTGAGGTCTTCCTGTGAGAGCTCTGATGGGTGCAATGCTGTATGCATGATTTAAACATTTTAGATTGTCAGATAATTGCACAGAGGTATGAATATGCCTGAAGAGGAGCAGTGGTCCTAAATTGAAGGCAGTCAGTTTAGTATGCAGTTAATTGTTAGAGTGTTTGAAACAAATCTGAGAAATCCAGCCATTCATTCCCTCCCTGGAGCTTTGTTTGACGCAGAAAGGTTAAATCCAGGCAAAATGTTAGGAATGTGATCAAAAAGGGCTCAGAAGGTTTCAGATTTATTTTTAGATGAAATGTTATGTCACATGAGCGAGAGAATAGCTTTGATAATCACATTTATTTCCCTCGGTGAGCATATTTTAACTGGAAAGCTTCATGAAGGCCGAACTCTGCATTGGCTTCTGGTTAAAGCCAAGAGACTGCTGTGCTCTCTCTCTCTCTCTCTCTCTCTCTCTCTCAGATTATCAAACAAACAGCCATACCTCTGTTTAGTTAACTAAAACATACCATGTAATGTTATGCAGTAGCCAAAGTATCAATTTCTAACCGCCAAACAAATTCCTAAATCCTCACAGCAAAATGAGGATTAATACAACAGGTGAACTGATACTTTCCATCCACTGACAGATTTCAAACATTAATACAATAGCAACAGGTTACTGGCTGCTGTTGTATGAGAGAAATCAGGTCAGGACAGCGATTTCTAAAAACTTTTGGCACTCAGATAATTGAGGAATTTTCCTTTACAGCCTATCGAAGTTGACATGTTTGGAATTCCTGCTGTAATCTATAGAGGGAGGAGACACACTGATAATCCTCCCTTAAATCAGTGAATATATATCACTGATTATCACTGTGGTGTAAGTTCAGTGGAGGTTTAAATGTATCTAATAAATTGTTTTGCATGGAAGCAAGGGTTTAGCGCTAATTTGCAAACAGTGATAATGCAAACAGCATGCTAGCATGCCAGCATTAGCATTCAGCACAAAAGTGTCTCTTCCCTCATGTCCATGTGCCCATGGTAACCTTGCTGTGCAACCACCATTGTCATTAGAATAAACATTCAAAAATACTATACTATGATTTCTTTTGCAGTTTTTTTGCCATGTTATAATTTGCATTCTACTATTTTTTTTTTTTACAAACTATACAATGATTTCATTCAACAGAATTACTTTTTTATTTAAAACTTTTTCCACATACAATACAATTATTATTATTATTATTATTATTATTACATTTTTAGGCATTTTTGGCTCACTTCATGGCCATGACTTCATTTAACATACTATAACAAAGCTGCTGACATTTGACTTGACAGTGTTTGACATTTTAGAAATTATTATTTTTATTTATTTACTTATTTATTTTTACCTTTTCTGACTTATTAATCTATGACACTGATATTATAATTTGGCTGTTTTCAACCTTTTTTTGACAAACTTTTAACAAATTATGCAATGACTTCACATTCAACAAAGTATGACTATTTTTCACTTTGTTGGTCATATTATGACATTTTTTTTTATTTTCTTTTGATGTTATAATATGGCTTCTTTTCAACTTTTTTTTTCAACCTATTATGCCATGACTTCATTCAACATACTATAATAAGGCTCAAAGGAAACATGGAAAGATCAGGCAAAAAGCATAAAAAAATCCAGTTCCAGGCACTCAAGTTGGTTTGAAAAAGTAAAAGCCTTCAATAAAATGGGATAGGAATCATTAAAAACACACCAACTCGTGTCGGCTTGCGCCTTCTTCAGAGTGTGGAGACACCGTCAGAGTCGTGCAATATTGGAACATTTTCTTTTCGGCCTCTAGGGGCATAGGTAAAGATGATTTTACTCTGTATTTCTGATCTCTAGGGTGTCTGACAGAAGTACTTTTACAAAAATTTCCCTAATCAGTATAAATATGGAGGAGCATTCACAGTACACAAAATAGGCAAGGAATTACAACATGTAACTCCAATGCAACATATACATTGACCCATGCAATGCAATAACCTAAAAAACAAAGTAGAGCTCACTTGAGTAACCTAGAGTAACAAAGATCTCTACAAAAAGATGAGAGGTCAAAATCCTCATTAAGACCAGGTTAACTGGTGTCTTTAATGGCCTCTTTGTTTGAGGCCTTTGATTTTGTCCACTACCCTGGCATCAGAATTTATTACTTCAATACCTGACACTAAGGGTTGAATCACTTTTATGTTTTGCTTCTAGTGTTTCGCCATGGGATCATTCAGGTTCCCAGTCTGAATGGCATATTGACGTTCAGCCACCCTACCCTTCAGTCTCCTTTTGGTGAGGCCTATGTAGAAACAGCCACAAATACATGCAAGTCGGTACACAAGATGGGTGATATTAGAATTTACGAAGCTGGTGATAGACAAAAATTTCTTACTGAAAACATCTCCAAATGTGACAAATTTTAAAAATTAAAAGTGCTTCTTTTTGTCCTTGTTGTATATGAGATGCTGTATACTAAATAGTTGTTGTACTGTATGTTTGTCATTTCTGAAGTAGAAGTAGCAACACACACTGAAAACACTCCATTACAAGTAATGTATTCAAATTCTCACTTAAATGAAATTATATAAATATTATCAGCAAAATTTACATAAGTATGCATTATATTTTATATAATAACTGTGAGTTATTGTTTATTGGTGTGTTTAAATATCAGCTTTATTCCTACATGTGTGAATGACACGTGCTGTTACTTTCCTCTTTCTTATTTTTATTCTGTTCTCCTACACCCAGATGTTTATGTAAGGTACAACATGACGTAAGCACATGTTTACCACCACAGTCAAACAGCTGATTCTCTTTATCTATGATTGACTTACAGGGTTTTTAGTGCAGGGAGCATTTTTTTTTTTTTTAGCATTGTTAGTTATTTTCTCTCTCACTGCTCAGGAGAACCATGATTCATGAAACATCTTCTTTTTGGAGCTGATTCTGTCTTCTTCCTGCAGTTGTGCTCATGTTGCTGTGTAATCATCTGAAAAGCCCATATGAAAACTTCATTGACTGACAAGCCATAATCCAAATTAAATACCTGAATATGTTGAATATTGAATATTCTACCATCAGCAAACACAGCCAGGGTTTCTGGTGCCGCTGTATCCTAAAACAAACAGAGGCAAGGCCAGCTCCATCCCCCTCTGCTATTATGCTTCTTAACAAACCAACCACCAAGACCTGCAGATGACTACATTAGCTGGAATAAATGAATATGATGCTGATGACAGTAGGTGATAGATTTGCCTGCTGCACATGTGTTATAATTATGCAACAACCCGCTCCACTGGCTGTAGTCAATTAATCTCCATAGAAACACCAACTGGGAGCCTCTACAACAGTGTTAATTTTTAGCTACTTTACATAATTTCTATACTTTTAAATTGGAAGATGATAACATATATGTATTTATATTTTGTATTTATAGGAGGAGCGAAGCTGGAGTATCCATTTTCTACCGCTTATCCTCATAGGGTCACAGGGGGCTGGTTAGCACTGTCGCCTCACAGCAAGAAGGTACCAGGTTCGATTCCCGGCCCGGGGCCTTTCTGTGTGGAGTTTACATGTTCTCCCCATGTTCTGCGTGGGTTCTCTCCAGGTACACCAGCTCCCTCCCACCATCCAAAAACATGCATGGGGATTAGGTTAATTGGCTAATTTAAATTGTGAATGTGAGTGTGAGTGGTTGTCTGTCTCTGTGTCCTGTGATGAACTGGAGACTTGTCCAGGGTGTACCCTGCCTTTCACCCTAAGACAGCTGGGATAGGCTCCAGCCCCCCCGTGACCCTATGTGAGGATGACGATGATGATGATGATTATGATGCCACTGTTGATGTAATGATGAATAATACAAAAAAGAAAAAGTGTAAGCAGTTTTCACCCTTTATTGATAATTAAGACTTGTTGGCTATTTACCTGTTGTTATTTAAGGTAAATAAAATGACTTCATTATAAACAGCAGTTGGACTGACAAAGAAAATCTCAATTTCTTTCAAGAAATGATCAGCAAAATTAAGTTTACAGGATAGTACAGTTTATGATGATTGGCAAATGTCACATAATAATACTAAATGCGGCAAAGAATTAAGCTGTTCTATTGATCCGTTTGCATGTAGTTAAGGTGGGTCTGTTTGTGCACATTATGACGTCATGAATTGTGTGTATATATATCATGCTATAGAAGATGGATCTGCTCAAGTATCCCATGTGTTTAAAATATATGTTAGTATCCTGTTATATTTCTAATATCATATCATTAAAACAATACCACAAGAGTGGACTACTTGGTTTCTGAAACCTACTGGAAGAATATTGATTATATGATAACCAGCATTTTATTGTGTATTGTCTAATGCTGTTGATAGCCAATACATTTCAAAGAAACTGATTTTTGAGGTAAGGTTTAGGAAACATAATGCACATACAGTAAGTGCAAAAAAATATTATTATTAAAATTAATTGATTTGCACAACATAATACATAAGTATACATAAATTAAAGTCTTAGTTATAGAAGGGATTTCAATAACATTGAGGAGCAGCCAGAGATGATTATATTTTAGCCTAATGTCAACCAGGAAATTATATTTTAAATTCATTGCTAAGTAAATACCAACAATTAAATCTGGCTTCTCTCTATCTAAATCTCACACAGGCCGCTGTCTTTATTTCATGTGTAAATCTGCAGGCCAGAAGCGTGTCCAGTTAATCTACGCTGACTAATCTCTAACTTGTCGTGGGGGCTGTGTGTTGAAGAATGGTCCTGTTGTTTTGAGGATTAGTGCAGCTCTGCTCTGGATACAGAGGTCACTCACACTTGTATAGAACATGACAAGAGTGACACTTCCACATTTCAGTGACAGGCATGACAACAAGGAAGGACACCTTTGATGCCCCTGACATTACTTTCTTTTAGGACTGTTTGTATTTTAAATCAAACTAATAAAATACAGTATACGGACATCATGCATAACGTCTGTTTACAGAGAGTATTTCTGAGAATGAAGTCAAAATGAAAATCATCCCCAAAGAAGTGACGTTCAAGTCAACTACAGAAGTAGCCTGCCCAAAGAAGTACAAAGAAAACACTGCTGTAATTAGTTGTCCCTCCTAAGAGGAATTGTATTGGACATTTTGACATTTTGGTTTTTTTTTATGCAGCAATGTTTTTTCTCTTTTATAACATCCCAATTCTTATTTGTGGGTCGCAGAATCCTTCATAAAATACAACTTCCAGAAACACCAAATCCAGGACAAATATTTACAAGGGACGATGGATACCACTGTTCACAACACAACATGAACACACACAGACAGAAACCACCTATAGTACCTGTGAGAAACCACCATGACAGTGAGTGTTTGTACTTATTGCATGCTTAGTTTATTTGGACTTGTTCTCAATTTGAGGAGCCTCAATCTTTTCCCCAGTGAGGAACTGCCAGATGCCTCCTCTGTAGTTCTCATTTCCCAAAGCGTACAGGAAGACGTTGAAGGTGGGAGAGGTCTTTGCCAATATGGGAGCCATCTGCAGCGACAGGATGTGTTTAAGAGAGCCCACTCAGCAGGTTATCACGAATGTGCATAAAATACAGTTGGTATTTTGCAGATTATATGATGCGCATTTTAAAATATATCCATTGATTTGTGCTTGCTCTCCTTACCATCCTGAGCTTGGGGGAAACCAGGGTGGCGTTCTCCACAGCGGCATAGAAAGCCAGGAGGCCATAGGGGCCCCAGCAGAGCAGCATGGTCTTCAGAGGAGTGTTGGGGTTAAACTACAGAGGGGTGAAGGACATGGAGAGAGGCAGAACAGGAGGGATAAACATGAATGATTAGTCACCAAGTGAAGGAAACAAAATGCCTTGTGTCATGAGGTCCAGTCACACGCCTGGGATAATGTCTGGAGAATAACGGTGTCTGTGTTAGGACCATTCAACAGCAGAAAGAGCCAGTGAGTAAAGGGGCAGTTTGCTGTAACAAGTAGGCATTATCCTGGAGTCTGTGATTGTACATTCAGAGTAAAATCTAATCCCATAAGTCACAGATTCCCCTTTAAAGTTGGTTTAAGAAGACAACCGTTTATTCTAAACTGTCTGACGGCATCGTTTAATCTGCATCAACTTGTTTCAACTCTGCATCGAAGCTTGATGACGTTAACACCACGTGAAATATTCAAATCCACAACTTCCTGTTTTTATAGCTGCACTTTCCTTGAAATGGAAATATGATCATATTATACACCTTACATCTTTGCTTGGACTTAAAATGAAGTAGGTTTGATCAAAGTTTAAAGCTGCACAGTACAAGTTTGTACTAACTGAAGGAGTCCTGACCTAAACATTCAATTACAGAGGCATTTGTGGATATTGAATAAAGCAACACCAGACACCACTTCTTGTCCATGGGACATGTCTGGAGAGTTGTATCCTCCAGGTTTATACGGCATACATTGTGCGACAATACATCTCATTACATAATAGCATTGCTCTAGTGGAGAGCTCGGTGTTGTCAGCAGCCTTTGTGAAATGAAAGTGTCTCCAGATGACTGTGAGTAATTTGGCTTATGCAACATAAAGTGAGGCAACCTGATTCAGCCCCTGAGGAGCTCTACTACTGAACTCACCATTCATAGATACGTTGTTCTTTTCACACCAGCTACTGTTCACATCCCCCCAACTAAAGCGCCCGGTCGTCCCCCCTGTGGCAACGACCTATATATGTCACAGCCTGCATGCACCCCATTCACTGTTCAGTCACTCTAAATGAGGACCATGTGAGGAAGCTGTGCTTACGCTAGGAAGAGACGAAACCGATGCTTATATCCTCTGATTCCTCAAATGTGCAGTACTGGATGAAGACTGAAATTCTTTATTTAAGTGAAAGTATTAATATCACACAGTAAATACACCCTGTTACTATTATAAGTAAGCACTATAACTCATGCTTATTTTCATTAATCTGCTGATTATTTTCTCTGTTAAACTGACCGATTGTTTGGTTTGTAAAAATACTGAAAAAAGTTGACAAAACAACTTCTCATAACCAAAAGCAACACCTTCATGATGCTTTAAAAATAACTAAAAGAAAAAAAACAGCAAATCCTCACATTTATGAAATGTTATTGAATGGAAATTACTCATAATACTTACTGTTTTAGCCATACATGTATATACTGTTGGGTAGTTTAACGTACAAGAAAATGTTTTATGAGCTCTTCATATGTTTTAGATGAAAAAAAATAAAAAAATAAAGTAAAAACTAAAGTAACTGGTAACTAAAGCTGTCAGATGACTGTAGTGCAGTGAAAAGAACAGTATTCTCCTCTGAAATGTGGTGGAGGAGTTGAAAATAGCATGAAAAGATCATGGGCGTAAAATTTGTCCTTCAGTCCAGTACTTGCCAGTGAGGGTGACTTCAAAGCAAAAGCATCATGAGGATTGCATATTTGTAGGGATTTGTGCATTAGTCACTATTGCTCTGTTACTGCCAGTGTCTTAGATTTCAGTCATTTCTAGATTCCTCTTCATAAAGCATGTGCTTAAATTTGGGTTTAGGATGAAACAGAGCCAGTCTGTGTTGTTACTTTTATGCCAACTTGAATTTGAAATATGCGTTTATTACTTCATACTTCTCAGCACTCTGTTGGAGTTTTTATTTTACTTACCCTGGGGTTGCCAGTCTTCTTGAATTTCTGTGCAATGGACTGGTAGGAGGACATGACAACAAACACCTGGATGGCCATGTTGAAGATGGACATGGGGATCAAATAGGACACATAGTTTCTGTGGAGAGAAAAAAGCACAAAAGGCTGTAAACACAAGAATAAAGTACTCCAAGCCTCAGTGGCATCTATATCTATCTTGGCAGAATTGTGAGGTGTGTGTGTGTGTGTGTGTGTGTGTGTGTGTGTGTGTGTGTGTGTGTGTATTACCTGTCTCCCTTGCTATAATCCAGAGTGCAACAGGTCCTGAGGGGCTCGTAGTCGTACTCTCCCCATCCAATAAGGGGCATGGCAGACCAGAAAGCAGTGAAGAGCCAGATAAATACAGCCAGAGTGATGGCGCTGCTCCACTGCAGCTTCGTCCCTGATAAAAACAGGACCAAAACATTCATCATCACTATTTCTATCACCTCCAGCAAAGGTCACACAACCACAGAAACACCTTTTTAACGAGCACATAAAATAGTGTGAGCTGCAGGTCAGGCATTGAGTCACTTCCTCTTCCCCTCCTGTCTTGCTATAAAAAGGGACTAAAAATAGTACTTTTTCTCACCATAAAAAGAAACAGGTTCCCACTGAACACTCAAGCGTCCCATGTTACATGGTTTCAACACCATCTGCTTATCTGATTATAACAATATTTGTTATCTTCACAAGGCATTTGCTCTTGATGTCTCCATGACCACTGTATGTGGCAAATTTAAAGACAACAAGCTACAGGCCAGCTGGCATCTTCAGACCAGCAGGAGGTCTCAAAGACCAACTGGAGACCAAGAGCAAAAACCTGCTCTTTGTATGCTTGGATGTGAGGTGTGTGAGAGCAACAAGGAGGAGGCAAAGCATGTGGTTAAATGTGCACACAGGGCAGGGACAGAAGTAGCTGTTGACTCACTGGTGCAGTACTGGTGGTATCTGTCCCAGGCGATGGCGGCTATGAAGTGGATGCTGGCGAGGGCCGTCACGAAGCCCTGGAAACCATGTGTCTGGCATCCTCCAGAGCCATAAGGCCAGTACCTGGAGACAAAGAAATGTACAATATACATAAGACGTACTTAAACAGCCTCTGAAAAAGTGTAACTGTTGGAAGCAATGAATTAATTTACTTACTTCAAACTATATTAAAAAATAATAATGGGCTATACATAATCCTCAGACTCGTGAACACTCAGCAGCATCTCTCATTTCGTAATTACAGCTTTAAAATCTCCTGCACATCATGACATAGAGGCTTTAGCAGCAGCCTATTGACCCTCCCCCTCCACTCCACACACCCCATATCGACCAAAAGATGTGCAGACTGATCACCTCGAGGACATAATTTGCTCATTACAGTGCATTTGGTCAGACCTTGATATGATTCACAGTGAAAGCTAAGGAGGGGTTGGTTACATCACTCACCTCAGGAAGCTGGAGAAAGCGGCGACGGTGGCGTTCATGGAGATGCCCATGTCAGCCATGGCTAAGCTGAACACTAGGAAATTGCTGGGGGTCCTCAGCTCTCTCACTTTGAGGAACGCAACGATGGTCAAGGCGTTTAAAAAGAAGCCCAGCAGACCTTTAGGTGGAGCACAAACAAGACAGTCATGAATGAGAAAGCAACAGCGACGCTGTTTATGTCCCAAACATGCAGCCATGTCTTTGTTTACAGAAAAAAGCCTCCCACAGCTTCACACTGCCAGAGATCCTGTCATAGGTTAACACCAATAAAACACACTCTCTCACACACACAGGGTCACTCACCCTCCACCAGCAGACATGATCCCAGGGAAAACACATCAAATTCGGAGAAACCCTCCGGTAAAGGGTAAGAAGAGACCATCCTGAAGTCGACCTGACACAACCAGAAGCGCAGCTGTCACACGGACCTTTCACTCCTCACAACCCACTCGCTTTTACGATGTGCCTCTGTGTGGCAGCAGGGAGATCGCTTTTAAAGGGGCATTTCACGTGAAAAGCATGCACTTTATTATATAAAGCCCTACCACTCTCCGGCGCCCCAATCCGTGCAGGAATGTCTTAATGAACATAACCACACAAACCGCAACCCCTTAATGCGTATTTACCCAGTGCCGCAACAGCAACAGCAAAGCCCCTCAATTAGGGACACAACAAGCCTTTGTGTCTCTGCGTCCGCGACTGAGGATGCAGCGATCATCAGAGGAGGTCAGAGACGCGTCTGATGGCAGCCAGAGGATCTGCGCCGCTTTTAAGGAGACACAACAGGTGTTTGCAGAGCTCAGGCACGAGTACAGTACAGCCACACGAGAAGGAAGACAGGGAGACAAAAGCCCCGACCACAGCAACAGGAGATTCAATAACCCCTTGTCCTCTTGTGTTTGCTGGAAATACACGTGAAGAAAGACAGATGACTTTCTTCATCCAAAAAAAAAAAAGATTTCCAGATTCACGGCCAATCAGTGCATTGTAGCTTTTGCACGTGTTTTTCTTGAAATAAAAATGTATTTCAGTTTATTATAGTCAACCCTGTCCATTCGCTGATTAATGGCACAAAGTGATTATTGCAGCACTACAGAGGATTCATGTGAGTACAGTTGATCTGTCTCTTTATTAATCCCTTGTCCCATATGGCAGGAATCTGTTTTGACTTGTAAATGTGAAACTGGACATTTTATGTTTCATTCTTTTGTAGGGAATACAACTTTTGACAAACACACTGACAGCAAAAGATTAAACCAACATGACATTTGAGTGAAATAACTGCAGATAAAACAATGTGTCAGCAGAAGCTTGATTCAGTCTGCGTGTGATCAGGGGAAAAAGGTGCCATACAATAAAAGCCTGTGTTCCAATTCAGCATTAGGGGTTTATCAAGTATGTAAATGACATGAAATCCATCATTTCCAGCTTTTGTCATGTTGCAACACCATTGGAGGGGACGCAAGCCTGACATTGTGTGGCTTAAGTCTTTCTTAGTCTCAGGATTATATTATTTTAAGATCAGAGATCTTGGGAAATGTGTGAAAAGTGCTAAATCACATGGAATGCAAATGATCAAGATCAAACATCCAGTACAGATTAGGACAATTTACCTGCTTCTAAAAACAAATGGCTTGACCCAACGTGAGTTTACATTTTTCACTTCTTGCTTCTTTTGCTTCTTTCTGTGCAAATTTCCCATTTTAAAATTGGCCACACTATAAATTGAAAACACTATATATGGTACAGCAAACACTCCAAAGCCCTCTTTATTCTAATGTGACCTCAGTGTATCTGTTCTTATGAGACGTTTTGCACACTAAGGATGACATTGCACCAAGATAAAGTCCAGTTTTCTGGTTCGAACAATCTTAAAGGGGCAGATTTATTGCCTTCAGTAAATGAGATTAACTGCTTGCAGCATAATATGGAATGTTCAAGTTTTCCAACATGATTGCTCAACACGTTTAGAGGCTCAGACCTGCACGGTAGTAAAACCATATGACTCAAAGGGATTTTAATACAAAATGTTCACACCCAAACGTGCACATCCAAAATATGGCAGATAGATGGAAGAAGAAAGCGAGCGGAACACAACTGAGTAACACTCATTGTCTCTATTAATCCATCATTATCAATCTATAAGATGTGTTAACATGTAATAAACTGTTTGCTAACCTTTGACCTTTGACCCTGTGCTTAAAATGTGAGTCAGAGGTAAAGTGGGTCCATCCAGCCAAGGTGTGTATTTCACCATTGCTTCAAGGCCAGAGTCGGCACACTTTGCCGTGCCAGCCAAGTGTAACACTGACCCTCCAGCGTGATGAAACACAAGGAATAGGTGCCAAATAACACATGGATTTTTCTACAATTGCAAAACAAAAGCTTTACGATTGGGGGTGTTTCCCCAAGTAGTGTTGGGCTCCACTGTGAGTTTTCATTCATTCAAACTAAACATATATGTATATTTTACTATTGTATTTTTTCTTTATTCTGACAAATTATGTTGGTTTGGAAAATGCAACACTGTTTTCTTTTGACGAATAGTCTGCATGTGTGCAGGTACACTAATGGGACGACAGAGCTAAATGAGGGACCAACATGAATTGGATAATACTGATTTTATATGCAAAGAAATCTCTGGTCAGTTCTCACCAGCAGGGCCATTTTCTTTTCACTTATTTTGCATGAAAAACATGTATTTGAATATTGCTGTTTCTATGTTGAATCAGAGTTTATATATGTGGTTTACTGCAGTGATATTATGTGTTTGTGCTAAAAATGTTTAGTGGGTATCTGTTGAGAGTAAAGTTGGGAGCCACAGGCTGTGATGTAGGAGCCACCTTGTGGTAAAACGCAGTGCTGTCCACTCTCAGATTAACCGTCACGGCAGGGCTCAAATGAGCAAACTACATTTGAGGGAAAGAAAAAAAAAAATCCAAACATCCCAGTGGATTATGACCATTTCGGAAGTGTTTTTTTCTGTGATGATAAATAGGGACGTCTCTGCGCAGCCTATCGGATTCCGGGATGCAATACGCATCCAAATGAAAAGAACGCCAGTCCTTTCGCTAATCCTTGTCTATCCTTTTTATCTCGGGACTCATAGCAGTCGGATCACTATGGGACAGCGAAGCGGTGGGACAAAGCCATGCGGGTGATAGTCCTGTAAATGAGAGAAAAAAAACAAGACTGTTTGACTTCAGTGGGCGCAAAGCTGGACGCATGTAGGCAAACAGCGTATGCGTAAAAGTGGGCCAAAATGTTCCTCGTCCTGCTCCTGGGGCTCTATGTGGCCACAGGTGGACTTCTCTCCCCGGTGAGCTCCTGCCCATCGCAGTGCAGCTGTTTTTACCACAATCTGAGTGACGGATCAAAGGCCAGGTAAGGAAGCTGACCAAATGAACATACTTTTTATAACAAAATTACACACTGCAAAAGTGTTCTGGTTTGTGCGCACAGGCGCATCTTTTTAAACATATGAGGGCAGATGTTTGCACAGACGTGAACACGTGTACAAAAGATAATTCAGGGAGTGCATGTCGGTCCAATTTTCATTTAATGCAGGATTATCTCTCAAAGGCACTTTCAACCTCCCCATCTATGCGTTTGGATGGATTGGGAAGTCAATATTACATCAGTAGGCTATATTTTCAGAAATATTAACCACAGTGTATTTGCTGCTTGTCACTTACCATTGATTTTGGTTTAATTCGACTTCAAAACATTATTTAATCATATAAACTGTTTTTATTTTGGTTTTACATTTTAATTACTTTGTTAAAAATGTGAACAAAACAGTGGTTTGGACCTGAACACACATTCACCTGTCTCCTATTTCAGGAGCGTGATTTGTAACGATGCAGAGATATCTCTTGTGCCTGTCGGATTTCCTGTTGACACGTCCAAGCTGCGGATTGAGAAGACGGCCATCCAGCGGATACCAAGCGACGCCTTCAGCTACCTCTCCAGTCTGGAATTCCTGTGGATGTCTTTCAACGCGCTGTCCGCCTTGAGCCCGGACAGTTTCCAGGGACTGCTCAACCTGGAGGAGCTTCGTCTGGACGGGAACGCCCTCGCCGCCTTTCCCTGGGAATCCCTCATGGATATGCCCAGCCTCAGACTGCTCGATTTGCACAACAACCAGCTCACCTCGCTGCCAGCTGAGGCAACCACTTACATCAAGAACCTCACCTACCTGGATCTGTCCAGCAACAGCCTGCTGACCCTGCCTGCTGAGGTGCTGTCCACCTGGCTGGTTGCAAAACCAGTGCAAGGGCCAGAGAGCTCCAAAATGATACTCGGTAAGGACTGCACCCAAACTTGGCGCTGCTAAACACCAGGAGAGTGTGCTAATTGGTTGTCCAGCAGTTGGACAAAACGCTAGCACCATTTGCACCATGACTGCAAAAATATCAAATATGTTTTCACAGGAGCAGTTATCAATCTATTTATCCATCCTTTCATCATTGTGTGTGTGATGCAAATGTCATTTTACACTTGCTCATCTTCTGTGTTTAACCCATTCTTGTACTCAGAACAGTGGCCAGCTGTTCCAGGGTCAGCTCTAAGGCTGATGCTTTGGTCAAGGAGGCGAGTGAAATGACAGCAGACCTGACCTTGATCACTAGACCGATACCATTGCCATCGCCACTATCGTCATCATCATCATCATCATCATCATCGTCACTGTAGTCATGGTCATGATGTAGTTTATGAATTAAATGTTAATCCTCTTACAGGATTAACATGCCACCATCTACACTGGCCATCTGCAGGCTGGTCTATCACTTTGCACACAGCTGGATTCTCATCTACATCTTGTCTCACTTGTACCCTCGCCCTCAGGTCTCCATGACAACCCCTGGGTGTGTGACTGTCGGCTCTATGACTTGGTCCAGTTCCAGAAGTCCCCAACTCTTTCGGTGGCATTCATTGACACAAGGCTCCGTTGCTCAGCTCCAGAGAGTGTGTCGGGGGTCTTGTTCAGTGATGCAGAGCTGCGCCGCTGCCAACTCCCACGCATCCACACAGCTGTGGCACGAGTCCGCAGTGCCGTCGGGAACAATGTGCTGCTCCGCTGTGGGACCATTGGAGTCCCCATCCCAGACCTGACATGGCGCAAGGCAGACGGTCGACTCCTCAATGGAACAGGTGTGTCAGCTCAGCAGATCACTGAACGTCAGGATCTTTCTCTGTGTTGTGTCAGAGATTAGATGCTTTCATCTGTACTATAGTGCTGCTGTTAATTAAACAGAATGCTCCCAGTGGCGATAGTAAGGTTGTAAGTCTGACTGACAGCTGTGGCTACAACAGTGAGTTATGCAACACTACTGATTATCATTGCAACACTGTGTAATCTCTTTGCACATCAATGGAAGGGGACGTCACCCACATGCATAATCATTTATTAATTCTTGTCCTTTTGTCCCCTCTCTGCTGCCACAGTCCAGCAGGAAACCTCAAAGGAGGGAATCACCTGGTCTATCCTCAGTGTTCCAGCTGTGTCCTATCGGGATTCAGGGAAATACATCTGCAAGGCCACCAACTATGCGGGAAACGCTGAAGCCGTCATTTCTCTCATTGTCTCCAACTCACCTAAACCAGAGGGGAACCAAACCAGCAACGACAAGAAAGCCAAAGTCAAGAAACCCAACCCAATGGGCAAAGCTGCCTACCAAGAGAAACTGGTAGCCAGGTATGTGGTTCCGACCTCCACCCCCTCATCTCTGCCTGCCCTGGATCCGGGTCTTCCACCTGGTCTTGGTCCTGATTCTGGACTAGCCAGGTACAGCCTGGCCGACAGAGCCACCCTGGGGCCTGTCACTTCCTCCAACCCAGACGCGCTGCTGGATCTGGAGAAGACTAATCTGAGCAACCTGGCGGCCAACACGTCATCGCTGCAGCAGGACCCAGACAGGGTGGTCCGCTCTGTAAAGGTGGTGGGGGACACAGACAATACGATTTCTTTGAACTGGCGAGCACCCAAGGCTAAGAACACAACAGCCTTTAGTGTGCTGTACGCTGTGTTTGGAGAGAGAGACATGAGGAAGATCAACGTCGGGGCAGGGCAGAACCGTGTGACCATCGAAGGGCTGGTGCCCAGGACCAAGTATATAGCTTGTGTGTGTGTGAGGGGGCTGATCCCCAAGAAGGAGCAGTGTGTTATCTTTTCCACCGACGAAGCAGCCAGTGCCACCGGGACCCAGAAGCTGATTAATGTGATCGTGATCACGGTGGCCTGTGTCATTGCGGTCCCGCTCACTGTCATCGTGTGCTGCGGGGCTCTGAAGAGACGCATTCAGAAGTACTGGGGAAAGAAATCCAAGGACATCCAAGACTCATATGTGACCTTTGAGACGTTGTCTCCTGGCACAAAGGCCAAAGGGCTTGAGGGGGAGTATTTAAACAGAGTGAACCCAGAGGAGTCCAACAGGCTGCTGTCAGCTCGCTCCAGCTTGGACTCTGAGGCCACGGCGAAGATAGAGGGACAACCTAACGAGTACTTCTGCTGACGTCATGCTCCAGCTCCGGCTCCTGCTTCACGCCATCTTCCTCGCACTCACCCGCACACACGTCTCAGTCCGACCCCTAACAACCATTCACATCCCCATCACAACCCCCATCTCTATCTGCACTCGTACCCCCATCATTGCCCGTACTCTCACTCTCAGCAACATCCTGACATCAGTCCGCCTCCCACTCGCTCCCATACACCCACACCGTGGGATTCCCCCCCACCTGTCCCTCCTCGCTGGATCACGCCACCTACTCCACCTCCACAGAGATCCAACTTCTATCAAAGGACTTTTGCTCGCTGCACTATAATGGAAATATCAGTTTAGGGGAATATCTAACATTTTAATTCACTTGTTTGTCTGTTTCCAGATATTTATAGAATATTTCATGTGAGTGAAAACTCACTTCACTGTCACATATATGTCCATGCTGTAATAGGGAGACAGCAATGCAAAGACACATGTCTAAAAGAATGTTTTGATCACTGTATTTCATCTCACTTGCATGGCCCAGGGACAAATCCCCTGATCTGACTTAAAGGGAACTCAACGGTAGACACTCCATTGTTTATATATCATATAAGCATGTGTATGATTTGTATACTTTACTGGATGTGGTACACTTACATATACAGTGAAGTCTGTGCCTCTGTATATATCTGTCATATGTTCTCTGCAAAGATATACACACAGGCATGGTTCAACGATCGGATGTTTGAAGAAAAGCTGGAGCTGGAGAGAAGTACAGAAAGGACTGAACTATGACACAATGTAAATATTTCTGTTCTATGATGAGATACACGCTGACATATCTTTATGTACCTGTTTTGTGCCACCTAGAGGCATCACTACCCCATTAAAAGTAGATCTATTCACCCCACTGATATTCTTTGAACATAATTGAATAAACTTTTATATATACATATCCAGTTAGCGGTACTGTGTGTTGTTATATTTCCACCTTATGTTGATCAGTTTTCAAAGTAGATATTGATTATAGTCCTTATTTTATTCAAGTGGCTAATTCAATCAAACTTATTCCCAGGAATGATTTCAGGATTTGCCAACATAAGTGTTTTCTTATAAGTCACCCTAAACTTACAATAGCTTTAACAATACTGATGTATCAATGACTTGTGCAGCCTGTGAAAAAGATTTTCTAGGAGGACATTGTTATAGCTCTTAACTCATCAATAAGGAGCTGCCTTTTTGTTGTAATCCATGCATCTTGACCCAAATGTTTTTATGATGACAACTTATTTATTAAGTGGAATTGCTGCAGAGCTGATTGGTGATTAGAAAGTGGAGGTGTTTGTTAATGAATAGTCAATTTTTACAGCATTATTACCAAAAAAGAGATTTTTCACAAAATGGCAACTCAAAAAACATGTCCGTATTAATTGCATTAAAATGGTCCATAAATAAACTATTAGTTTCATCACCTCCATAAAAATGGACGTATCAGAACTGCAGGTCAGACTTGCTGACAGCGTCCAGCATTAGTCATGCGTGTCTCTCCCAAGAATTAGATGGCACTAGTTCAGTGTGAGGTGCGTCAGGGATTAAGCTTAATAAGCTTCACTCGTCTGCTGCGCTCGACATGTCTCGAGTACGAATGTAGCCCTTAATTTTATGATTTTTCACAGACTATGGACAGAATTTGTTTCCTGCTAGTTATAGTTTTGTTTAACATTCGGCTCTGTGAAACCTCTTCTCAATGTTTACATGGGTGCAGCTGTGTGGAAGACCGCCATGGGAGGTAAGACCTGCTTCATGTTGTCCAAGCTTCACCAAGGCAGAGGTATTTTTAACCTGACAGTGTCAGTGGGTGGTCAATGAATCAAGGACATGTGGTTACATAAAAAGTGCATATATTGTCACAACAAAGTAAAAAAAGGGGTAGGATTATAGCATGTGGCTGTAATTTGTGGTCCTGGTATAATTCTGTTTATGAAGAATCAGGATAACCAAATGTTTGTGTAAACTCTCTAGGTCACTCATATGTATGGAGGAAAGCGCTTTTGGGGCCATACCACAGAACCTTCCACATGATATGACCAAAATCCGAATAGAAAAATCTCATTTCACTGAAATACCCAGAGGAGCTTTCTCACAAACGCCCGCCTTGGAGAACTTGTGGTTGAACTTTAATGATATCACAGTGATCAACTCGAGGGGGCTGGAGGGTTTGGGGAACTTGACTGAGCTCCGTCTGCAAGGAAACAAGCTCCGCTCGGTGCCATGGACAGCATTCGAGGACACGCCGGGCCTGAAGATCCTGGACCTAAAGCACAATCAGTTGGATGTCCTGCCGGAGCACGCATTAAAATATTTGTCAGATCTGACTTACTTAGACTTGTCCTTCAATCGGCTCACGGTCATATCAAAGGAGGTTTTCCAAAACTGGCCCCTCTACCAGAAGCTGCAGGACGCAGAGGAGCGGGAGGGGGCGGCTTCCAGGCCCAACGTTGTGCTGGCGCTCCACGACAACGCCTGGCTCTGCGACTGCCGCCTGAAGGGCTTTGTGGAGTTCATCCAGTCCCTGAGCCCCCCGATTATACTGATGAACTCCTACTTGACCTGCTCAGGGCCGGACTTTAAGGCGGGAAAGTTCTTCCACGAGGTTGAGTTGCAGGCGTGTATGAGGCCCGTCGTCACCACCCCATCCTCCAACGTCAGCCTGCCGCAGGGCGCCAACCTCACCCTGCGCTGCCTCGCCAAGGCCAGGCCGGTCCCCGCGGTGTGGTGGACATATGGCCTGAAGATAATCAGAGGATTTCACGGTAAGTGAGTGTTTCACCCGCACACCCAGAGATGATAACTTGTGGTAAATTAGATACTTAAACACATATTAATCGCAGACCTCATAACCCCTCCTTAAGACGAGGAGGGAAAAATCTGGATATTGGCCCATCGCGATGTAATCACCACTGATCCGCACAACACCATCAGTGTTGATTAAGAGCGCTGGAGATTATGTGCTGTAGTCTACCCGCTGCTTACTGCAGATCATGACTGCAAGTAACCAGTCCAACGTAAATAAACAGCAAGCAGGTTACCACTGTCACCACTTCAGTTGGACTAGAACAGCTGGAACTCAATTAAAACTTACACTCATTTAAATGACCATGTAGAAGAAAAATTGGCTTCACAGTAATGTGTCAGGCTAAAATCAATGAAAAAAAATTAAAAAGTCTTCTTTGCTGGTGAATTATTAATAGTCACATATTTCATAAAAGTCATTAAAAGAACAGCAATGACTATTTAAAAAGTCATCAAGTCTGCAGTTAGTATTAATAAGTAAGTAAGCTGACAGACTATTTTTATCAGATCATTTATAAAAGATTTGCACTGCAAACCACAAAGAGTGCACAATAATAACAAGTTAATAAATACATTTTGGTCCAGAGGGTCAGAGAGCACATTTTTATCTATTAGAGTGGATTTCTAACTAATTTAAGAACTTTATGCAACCCATAATTCTTATCTTATTAACGGCTTAGCTGATGTATAAAACATTGAAGTGATCTTTAATTTAGGCACATTGCCATCTATTTCCACCTCTTTTATTTTATGTGGACTTGACTGACACATACCTTCTCCTGTTATGCATTATTAGCTAAATTTACACAAGAACATTTCCAACCTTCATTAAGATATGATCGAAAATCTCCCATGTAAATATTCTAAATACATATGCATGCCATTCTTTACTTGTTTTGTGTGTATGCTGTATTAATTAGATAAAACTGATTCATCATTTAATAACAAAATGCCAAACTTTTTGTTGTTTCAACTTCTCAACTGTAAGGTTTTGCTTTTCATTGACTTATTTTATAGTAAACTTATTACACCTTTAGGTTCTGAACGGCTCGTTACAAGCAAATTGTTTATATCCCCTTAAATTTCTATAACTTATGAAGGCTAGCATTCACTATTTTCTGACATTTTAAGGGTCAATCAGTTATTTGACTGACTGTGAAAATAATTAGCAGATTAATGATAAAAAAAAAATGTTACGTAGTTGCAGCCCTGATTTTGGATCTTAAAGTTGTAGATGTCTCATATTTTTGTGTCAGGTTTTATTGTTCAGGAGGGTTAGGGTTAGGGTTAAGGTTAGGCAAAATTAGGTAATTCATTAAATAATTTGTGGTCAACTCAATATGCGGAGATAACCTAAAATAACCCTGGATATCCCTGCTTTCCTGCCAGAGTCTCAGGAAAGTGTGGATGAAGACACCATCAGATCCCTCCTGGTGATCCCCTCTCTCCACGCAGCTGACCGGGGCGTTTACACCTGCACTGCAGTCAACTTCATTGGAAACTCTTCTGCCAGCGTCCTCCTGGACATCCTCTCCCCTAACGGTTACCAGTCATCGCTTGTCCCTGGCAACCCAGCTCCACCTGCCGCTGGTGATGAAAACGTCTACATCGACATTCGAATTGCCAAACAGACAGTCCGCGGCATCGCAATTGAGTGGCACGCTGCTTTGGACCGCCCCACTGAAACCTGGTTCACCATCCACTTTGGCCGTGCAGGCACCGATAACAAAGAGACGATCTACATTGGCCCTGGGATTCACTCCTACTCCGTCTCTGATCTGATGCCTGCTACCAAATATGAAATCTGCGTGACCCTGAAGAACCAGGCACCTCGTCCTGGCCAGTGCATTGTGTTCGTAACAGGAAGTGACATCACTGAGATGGAACAGAGGGAGAAGCTGATTCATATAGTGGTTATAGTTTTAGCCATGGTGCTGGCCGTGCCAATAGGCATGTATGCCTGCACCACTGACAATAAGTTTGCCTGCCTGGAGAGCATCATGAAGTCCTGGAGGAATCGTCAGAGGGAAAGGAGCTCGTCTGGGGTGGAGCGGGAGAGGCAGGGCACCTTCGACAGCCTGCAGGCCGCCAGCGACGAGGGCCTGGTTAGAGATTCCAGTGAAGACAGGAAGGTGAGGAGGAGGTCAGAAGACAGGCAGCTTAAAGGCAAAGCCGACCACAGCAGACTCACAGCTGAACTATATTAAACTACTTTTTATAAAGCAACCAGAGAAAACATGAAACTGACCTTCTGACAGACCAACGTCTCACTCTGAATCAGTTCACTTTGTAAAACAGAAAAGCACAAATAGATCAGCTGTATGACACTGATTTAATGCTCATAATATAACTATAATATTCAGAAGAATAACCATTTTGTCTGCCTTGGTTTTAATCTCATCTCTTCCTCTGTTCTAGGCCGGGAGGTTGTTGCAAAGGTGTGAATGATGACCTTTCACGGACTTTTACCCTGTATCCTATGTCATAATGTGTTTTAAGGTCAATTATCACGTTTTAAATTGCTTTAATTGTATGTAATGCTGTGTTAGATATGTACATAAATACACAAAACAATAGCTGAAGCTGTGTATCACCATATCTGAATATGTGAATACATTTTGAATAAAATAAATTACAACATGTAAAAAAAAAAAATAAGTTTGAACAACCAGTTTCAAAATGTCTGAAATCTAAAAAGAGATCTGTAGCTGCACATGACATTCTATGAACACAAAAGATTTGCACAAATAATTTCCAGTGTGTGAGTACATGAATATGATTTGCACAAATGTTTTTAGTTATAAAAAAAAGTTTTCAGAAAGGTGTCAAGGTTAAAATGCAGTCATATTGACTCAACAGCATTCAGAGGCTTTAAAACGTTTCTAGAACATGTTCAAATATACGATGCCTAATTAAAAAAAAAAATCGCAATATCTGCTTTTCAGACTGAAGAGAGAACAGAACTTTTTTCCACCTACGTACATGCATAGGTGCCTGTACTGTCTGTTATGTCTCACATCATAATTAATGTCAATAAACAATAAATATTGAGAAGTATGTTTGGTGCTTCTTAAATCACTATAGTAGTTCAGAGCAATAAGATTAACAGGTCAATGTTCAGAGTAAAGGTTTTTCATGTTCAGAAACCTTAAAACTGGCACTTGCAGGTTTATGCTGAAATAGTTGATAGTTAACAGTATCTTCTAGTGATTGAACTCACAGTGGTGCCGACGCCTCGTCATCATTCACTGGATGATGTTTGCAGGCTCCTCCAGGTCAGACAGGGCTCGTCTGCCTATCAGCATAACAGCTCATACGTCACACTGTGTACTGGTCTTTGTTGGATACTGAAAAAAAAACAGAGTTGTGACAAGCAGATACTGTCTGTAAACCATAAGTTTAACATTATATACATTAAGCTAAGCTAATGTGAAAGGCTTAATTACTCACCCTGGTACACCTTGAAACCTTTGTCCTGTTTGCTGCTGGGTGCTGTTGAAAGCATGTCAGTGGAGAAACATGCCATTATTGATGGCAACAACAGACTAGTTAAAAAGACTTTGCATTTTTGAGTTTCATTTATTTTATTAATACACTTTATTAAATGAGTCAACAACAAGAGGCCCAAGGGTACAGGCAAAATAACCAAGAACAAAAAGCAAGACAAAATAGGAAGAAGGGTTTAGAACCATTGAATTTGTGTCAACACTGGAAAGTTTAATATGACCTGCTCAGTTACCACTGAAGTGATTACATACTTTTCAAATGTGTCCCAGTTTATTTCCTGCTGCAGTGTATGTGAATGAAATCAGCAGACAGGAAGCAAGCTGTTGCCTTCCCACTGTCACTGGAAAGTCTCATTACCATATGTTAAATCCTCTCTGCGTCACTGTACATGTGTACGTCACAGTTCCCCGTCCCCCAATTCTGTGAACACAACGCACACAGCAGCCATGCGTCACACATGATCTGTGCCGACCCTACCCAGACAGATGGCATGTCGCCTGTGCCTCGGCCAATGGCATTGTTCACTTTGACAATAATACCCAAACAGTGGCATCCTCTCCAATATCCCCTCTTGCCGTCACTTTATGATCAGATCACACAAGCCCCCCCTCCCTCCTCCATTCCCATGCTGTCTCCAGTGATGCAAGCGGTTCATCCCTGCATCCCGGCTGAGATTGGCAGCTCTCTTCTTCTGAAGACACATCTGCTTTGTCGCTTGTTCAGGCGTGTTTATATGATTTGTAGGTGGAGGTTGATGCTGTTTTTCGTTGTAATCCTTTTACACTGACAAAAGACAAGGTAGACACTCAATTTCACAGAGCACACATGGATTACATCTTTATCTTATCTTTGTTGTCTTTACATCCCCTAATGCTGCATAAAGCAGTTAGATCTTCCTTAGTTTTTTTATCTGGAGGAGCAAATATCTCCTTTACATTTTACAGTAAAACCTCTGTTCAAACCAGTTTGTTTTTTTTAACCCTGTGCATATACTGTCATTCTAAAGCATCCATGCTTTTTGCAACTTCTGACTCTGTAATCCTCTATCAAATAGCCCAGTAATCCTGGCTGCCTCTCACATGGCATAATGCATGATCATTTGGGCTGCTCCTCATATTCCCTCATTTCATTTCAGAGCATTTACAGCTCGCAACTGACAACTTTTATGTTTTGTGTTCACGGTTGTGACAATTGTGACCTCTAATTTTGGGTTTGGTTCCTCAAGAATCTTTGGGACTGTGCTGACCTGAAAAAAGCAGCACATTGCACATTTGCATGTATAATCTGACTGAGTTTCAGAGGCAGCTTTGTCTGCTGTGCGTCATCATAACCATGTGAGGCTGCAGGACGTCAAAGCCAGTCACACACATCTTGTCAGTCCAAACTAAATCGAGGGCAGATGGACTTTTGGTTTTCCGCCATCCATGCAATATTGTACAAAGATGAACAAGTTGGTCCTTGGATTAGAGAGGGTAATCTGCAAAATTTCATGTTTTATGTAATTCTGAAATGGTGTGCATGTTTGTCCATGATGTCTACACAAAAACCCAGCCAGTGGTGCAGTGTAACTTCATAATTGGTAGTGCTCACATTGATAAGGGCTTGTATCAGGATGATATATTATATATTTTCAGAACATCTGGTGAGGTTTAACGAAAAACAACAGCAAGTGTAATATTGTTGTATAAGGCCTTCTTCATACATTATAATCTAACTCCCCTCACATGGACATCCTGTTCTATGTGACTATTATTCAGTGTGAATCAGCTGCTTTGTTGATATTGATCTATTTTTTTTATAATTCTATAATATAATTATAATATAATTCTGAAAACCCTCAAAGCCATTGAGTTTAGTCTATCATTGTGTTTCACACCCTCTTTATCTTTCATTGAAAGGCTGTGAGTAACAGCTCGTCCTGTCTCCAGGGGGCAGTAGAGTGTGTTTGCAGGCTCATTAAGGACATGTTAGTCTTATGCTACAGTAGTGGTGACAAAAAGTTTTCAGCTCTTCACTCAGTGTGTTGTAATCCTGGGCAGTTGTAGCTGGTTGTGACTGGATCGGCCACAGTGTCCCACCAGAAGCCTGACTATTCATGGAAACAACTGAGGGAGTTAAAATCCAAAGAAATCATCTTCATCTTCTGAAAAAAATCTGTCAAAATGCAAATTTGGGAATACAGGATATTATTTTATACATTTTTTATAAAAAGAAAAAAAATGCATGCATCATTTTTATAAGAGATGATGGAATGTTAAAGATCAAACTACCTACATTAATATAAAGAAGTGAAATTGAGCTTCACCTCCAACTGCAACATTAAAGGACTTTTTCAGTAATTACACCAGTAATTATGTAATTGTAAGGAATACCGCCAAGTACTACTACTTTTGATACTCACTCTTGACACTAAGTAAAAATGCTTGCAATTGAGTATTTTCATTGCAGTTTAGCTGATTTTGCTAGTGGAAGTATGACTATGAGTAGAACAATCTAAATGCTGTCACTACTTTTGAAATTACAAATAAAGTTTTTTTATTGGTAGTAAAATCCTGCCAGGTTTTGACAGCAACAGTTTATTGACAAAAAAAGACACCAATTGAAGAGATAAACAGCCACATATACATGTATAACAGTAAACAAATGAGGTGCAGTGCTTTAAATCAGAAAATAAATATATCATGACTGCTGTAGAACAGAAGAAGTGGTGCTTTACACCTGCGCAGAAGGATTAAAGGTCTTCCTAACGTGATCACTTTGGTTTCCTTCCCTCTGGTTGATCTCTTTAGTCAGTTCAAGTGTCATGAAATCTCTTGTAAGGAGCTTGGTAGGATCCCAAATAAACAGACTCGCTTGTTGAAATCTGAATGACTTGATTCCCGACATGGGATCTGGGGTGAGGAAATTTAAGCCACTAGTGTGTCAACAAAAGGTGGAATTTATCTGTGACAGAAGTGACACAGAAAAGATGATCTGAATGATCCATGTGAAGGGAAATCTCTCTTTTCCATCACATGATAATTAAATATTATTGATGCACAAGATGATTAACTTGTTTCAGTGAATTTAATCTTTCTGAAAACACACACATGCCCACGCACGCACGCACACACACACATAATCTTACCTTGAAGTCCATTTAGCAGCTATTCTGAAGCTGTTGATCAGATCACATGATCTTGATCATCTCTGAACAGTCTACCCACTTGTCGGATATGAATACGTTTAAAAAAAATGTTCATCTGCCGCCACGGCACACATGGATTAGGAGACCTTAAAGTTCTCTACCTTAAAGTCTACATTTCCATGACAACTGGGCAGACTGGATCTGCTGATAAAGAGCCTGAAAGCTCCAGAAATACTTCTAAAGGACCCTCAGTGGTAAGATGTTAAGGTTTTAGCATCCTCTTCTGCTCCAGCCTCATCTTTAGCTCTGAGACCAGCGCTAAGTTCACAGTGTCCTGTCTGTTCATCACCGGCTTCTTTCTAGGTTTGGGTGCCACTGTTGCAGAGACGGTGGGTATCGCCCACTGCCTCTCCCCCGGGATGTAAGTGGGGGGTGGAGGGGGAAGAGATGGAGCACAAGGCGGCGGAGGCCAGTTTCTCACAACATTGGGCACATTGTTGTTGTAGTTGACATTTTCCACGATGACCTCTGGCTCCGGCCCTGGCGCAGGCTCTTCCTCCTCTACTTTAAATTTATCTCCAGGGGCTTCTGACATCTTGAAGGGGTGCCTGAAGTTCCAGGGGTGCTGTTTCCTGGGCCTCCTCCTCACGCGGCGGTTAGGCAGGATCCGGTTGGACTTTTTGTTGCGCACGAATGTCACAGTGGAGATGACGACTGTGACTATGACCATGAGACTAATGACACCAGCAAGCATGCCTAGGATTTGCAAAGGCTTGTTTCTATTCTGCATCAAAAATGATCCCAAAGGCCCCCCACTGAGTTGGGTCTGTGAAAGAGCACAGGGAGAGTTCACATCCATGGGACTGAAGTCATAGTCTGTCACACAAAGATTAAATATTGTCCCGTGTATGTACTGTAGTACTGCATGTATTCATCATTTGGCTAAAAGTATTGTAAAATGTATTGTAAAAGTATTGCAAAATGCAAAATTCAGCAACCACGAAATGACTGCAAATGTACTGCTATAATACTTGTTTGTATAAAAATATATATGTTTCTATTTCCTGGTGAATGCCTTGCAAATTAAACAAACTACAAATCCACTTAATTTGTCAAGACAAGATCAGAGAGGTAAACTGGGAAACCTTCAGCTGAGACCATCGAACATCTGAGAATGAACATCACAAAAAAACATTTGGTTAATTTGGTTGAAGGTGGTGTCCTAAGTGAGAACTAAATATCCCCATAAAAGGGAAACATGAGTAATTGTGCTCCTGTACTCTTTTACAGACACAGCCTTATTCTACAACAAAATCCTTTGAAAATGAATTGCTACAAATTCTCCTGGTACCACGGAGTAAAAGCAACAGCACCGCCGTGCTGATGATCTCAAGGCAAGCTTCCTTTTTTACGACACAGGCCTCCTTAGAATCTTTCTGATCTTGCCCTGAGCTTGTACGCGGGACTTTTTCACAGAGTTCCAGTATATAAAAGTCGAAATGAAGATTGTCAGCGAAATGGCAAAGGTGACGGCGGTCAAACAAATCCCAAACACGGCCCCCGGGCGTTTCCTTAGGCCCAAGAAGTACGAGACAAATCTGGATTTGATCTGAAAACATGACAATTGAATTTGTGTGAGATTCAGAATAGTTTCTGAGTGTAGATTTGAATTTCACTGTGATGAAATGGGCTACTCTGCAGAAAAACTGCTCCTGATTAGATGTTTCAACACTTGATTATTTGCTTGCAATATTGCAATACAAATTAATGTTTGCTACTCTGCACACACCTTTTATGCATATGAAGTGTATAACATACATATATATATATGTGTGTATATGTATATATATACACACATATATATATATATATATATATATGTGTATATATATATACGTATATATATATACATATACACATATGTATATATATACGTGTATATGTATATATATATACATATACACGTATATATATACATATACAGTGCTGCTCATAAGTTTACATACCCTTACAGAATTCATGGTTTCTTGCCCATTGTAAGAGAAAATGAATGATGACACAAAAACCTTTATTTCCACGTGTGGTTAGTGGAATGGTCGAAGCCATTTATTGTGAAACAAATGTGAGAATGCAATTTAAACCAAAATAACAACAGAAACTGCCCAAATTACCCTGATCAAAAGTTTACATACCCTTGTAATTTGGCCTGATAACCTGCACAGAACTTGACACAAATGGGATTGAAAGGCTATTAAAGGTAACTATCTTCACCTGTGATCTGTTAGCTTGTAATTAGTGGTTGTGTATAAAAGTAAGTGAATTGCTGGATTCCTGAGAAACCTTTGTATCCGTCATGCGGTGCTGTGCTGACGACTTGGCTGCAGAATCATGGGAAAAGCAAAGGAATTGCCAAAATATCTGCGGGAAAATGTAGTACAACTGTACAAATCAGGGAAGGGATATAAGAAAATTGCCAAACAGTTGATAATGCCAGTCAGCACTGTTCAGACATTAATTTCGAAGTGGAAAGTAAGAGGAAATGTAGACACCAAACCTCGGTCTGGTAGACCAAGCAAAATTTCAGCCACAACTGCAAGAAAAATTGTTCGGGATGCGAAGAAAAAGCCTCAAATAACATCAGGTGAAATTCAACTCTCCCTCAAACAATGTCATGTGGATGTCTCAAGCAGTACTGTAAGAAGGCACTTGAAGAAAAATGGGCTGCATGGTAGAGTTGCCAGAAGAAAGCCACTTTTACGCAAATGCCACAAAGAATCCCGCCTAAAATATGCCACACTGCACAGAGATAAACCCCAAACCTTCTGGGAGAAAGTAATGTGATGAAACCAAAACCATACACGCTATGTTTGGCGAGGCATTAACAAGGCCTATGATGAAAGGTACACCATTCCAACAGTGAAACACGGTGGTGGATCCCTGATGTTTTGGGGATGTGTAAGCTACAGAGGCACAGGAAATTTGGTCAGAGTAGATGGCAAGATGAATGCGGCCAGTTATCAAAAAATACTGGAGGAAAATCTACACTCCTCAGCCCGGAGGCTGCGCATGGGACGCACTTGGACATTCCAGCACGACAATGATCCCAAACATAAGGCCAAATCAACCTACCAGTGGCTACAACAACATAAAGTGAAGGTTCTGGACTGGCCATCTCAGTCTCCTGACCTCAATATTATTGAGCCACTCTGGGGAGACCTGAAACGTGCTGTTCATGCAAGACAGCCTAAGAATTTACAAGAACTGGAGGCTTTCTGTCAAGAAGAATGGGCAGCTTTACCATCTGAAAAGATAAAGAGACTAATTGACAACTACCACAAAAGACTTGGCGCTGTTATTGATGTTAAAGGGGGAAATACACAGTATTAGGAACTGGAGTATGTAAACTTTTGATCAGGGTAATTCGGGCAGTTTCTGTTGTTATTTTGGTTTAAATTGCATTCTCACATTTGTTTCACAATAAATGGCTTCGACCATTCCACTAACCACACGTGGAAATAAAGGTTTTTGTGTCATCATTCATTTTCTCTTACAAATGGGCAAGAAACCATGAATTCTGTAAGGGTATGTAAACTTATGAGCAGCACTGTATATATATACGTACATATGTATATATATATACGTATATATATATGATCCCTCAGATGAGTTTGACTTTGATGCTACTCACAGCTTCAGTGATGTCGATCTTGATGACTGCGGTGGTGCTGAAGGACGGCTGGCCTCGGTCCCTGGCCTGCACCACCAGCGACCAGGTGCAGTCTTTCTGCTTAGTGATGTTCTGAATGATGGCCATTGATTTGATGTAGGACTTGAGCATTATCTCGCCTGTGTCGGCATCAATATCAAAGATGTTGTTGTCCGGTTCGGCTTTCATGATGGCGTACTGAATGACATTGTTGGGTACTTCTGCGTCCTCGTCTACAGCCTGTATACATGCATTTCATTAAAAAGACAACAGCATTAACTTTATTCTTGTGTTTAACTTTATCTGTTAGAGTATCATGAAAATGTGAATACCTCTATTTTCACTGGAGCTCCAATCACCATAGTTTTCTCGAGGAAGTTGTTATTGAATGCGGGCGGGTGGTCATTCAGGTCCAACACGGTCACAAAGACCTCAGCCAGGCTGTACTTCCCCTCTGCGTCCTCTGCCTTCACATAGAAGTTGAATTTGGACCTCACCTCTGCGTCCAGGCTTGCCCATGGCTGGGTGTAGATGATCCCAGATGTCGGCTGGATCAGGAACCTGTCAATGTGACGGGATCTTTCAAATGAAGATTTACCAAATGCATGTGACAGAGAGCTGTGTTCTATAGCCTAACCAAAAAATAAGGGGTTGAAACTAAAAGACACACTTTAAGATACAATTAAGGTTGTACAAAGTGGCCGTTCTCTATCTGAACAAACATGAAATATAATAGATTATGTCGCGCTGGACCATTTTTTCTGAAACTTCATGACATATACATGACGTATGTCATATATATACTGTAGTTCATGATAACACCAAATAACTTTAGTCCTGAAAGACTGAATGGTTAACATAAAGAACAAATTGTCTCACTGACTGACTAGTTCAGGTCCCCTGCAGTGACTTTTGAGAGTCAGAAGCAACAACAGTCTATTTTCTCCTCCAATCTCATTACAGGATTAACTAAGACAAGCAGGCAAAGATCAGGACGTCATGGCTCAGCTTACGCTGAAGTATTCTACACGATATGATAAATAAAGTGCAGTCAGAAATGTAAAATGTTTTAAGGGGAGAAATCTGAAGTGATACAGTTTCAATGTGGTTTTCCAAACAAGCATGGATAAAATTAAAAAATATTCCAAATTCCTCTGTTTATTCTGGAAATCCTTATCACATATCTTCTCTGATTCATCACTGCAGGGCTCAAAATCTGTACTGAGAGGTCAAGAAATAGTTGTCTACTATCTATAGTTCATCATACAGAGCGTCTCCAAATCCATGTCTTTAGGTCGTCTGAGACATGCAGATAGAAATGTGATTAAAACTAACTCTGTAAACATGCAGGTGACCTCTTAGTGATGTGAAGGGAAAGACGGGCTGTGGGTATGATGTGTGTTACGAAAAGGAAACAAGGTTAGACTTCTTACTGGGAATCTAATAAAAACTGAGTTGAGAGAAAATACCAGCAAATCCTCTGAGGGACTCGAGCTTATATAGGTGCAATAAACAGAAGCAAGTTCTAATATGAAAAACTGTCCACTGTGATATTTCTGTACCTCTTTCAAGTGGGTGTGTTTCTACTGGAGGTGGTAATCATATACGAGTACAGCCATCTACAATTAGAATGCCATGTCTGCCATTTATGTGTGGTCTATTTTTCTACTGCTACTGCAAATATTCTGACACCTAATTATCTCCACAAATATGGGTTTACACTGACATGATGAAAATACTCAGGGAAGGCAACAAAAATATAGCCTGACACTTGGTTATACGTATACTTGATGTATTTTTCTTTGTTTTGACAGCAACATAATACTATTTAGGCGAGTAGAGGGGTGTGGGCTTTGTAGTTGAGATATTAGAGATAGATATTATATATCAACAGAGTAGTAGAAGCATTATGGGAGGAATTTGAAGTCTGCGAAAAGAAGCCATTTCAGTCGGTTTAAGTGATTTCCTTATACTCACAAGTCGGCCCCTGATCCGTAGATGGAGTACTTCACGTCACCCCAGGGTCCTGAATCTGGGTCTGTAGCCTGAGGATAAACAGAAAAAACAGATTTCAGAGAAGAAAAATATGTTATTTTGCTTGGTTCTGGCACTTAAATTAGGTCAGTTCAACGTAACTGCAGTCCGTGTAATCTGCAATTCCTCTTTAGTGAGTTTTAGTGCAATATGTGGCTCAGTGAGATAAGGCATATCCCACTTACTTTCCACGTCACAACTCTGGTAAACCTCAAAATATTGAGATTTTTTTTGCAGCTCTTCGCTAAAGCAGAAAAGAGAAGTATCTGCCACCATGGACTCAGTAAAATGAGTGAATCTGTGCTGGATTGGAAGGTGATGTTGCAGGGGTCAGCTATAAAAAGACTGGGTTTTGATGTCATAGGAACATCATCATGGGCATCGGCTAATCTGTCTGTCTGTCGCTGCAGGGATGCCTGTTCGCTGTCTCCATGTGCACAAGGTCACTTGTTGGCTGTTCTTTCATCTGATTGAAATTGCCTAGGATCAAGGAAATGAGCCTCTGTGGTGTTCACGCAAGGGCAGGATTTACCAGCGAAGCCCCCTGCTGCTTTGAGTCTCTGCAGGGCTCATCTGAACTGACAAGGACGAAGGATGAGAGTCCAAAAAAAACACCCATCCATCCATCCATCCATCTATCATTTCCAAACTAAACAGACCTGAAATATGATGCTAAAAGTGCTCATGTTATGTCTGCACACATGTTTGTGCTGCAGCTGCATGTGCTACTAAGCATTAGGGTGGAAACAAATCTGGGAATTTGGTGTTACACAACAAAATGAAAGTGATAGCCATCTGGCAGCTTACCTCGCCTAGCTTTTATCTACATGTTTTCACATATTATCCCAAACCCCACACCACTCAAAAAGTCGAGAATTAACAGCCCTCTTGGGCAGTTTGTTCAAATCAGCATTCCTCTTTAGCTAGTGTGACGTACTTTGATGTTGGCATGTATTTTTATGAGACCTGAAGACTCTCACCGTGACCGACACCACATTGGAGCCACCGGGTGAGTTTTCTGGAATTCTGGCGATGTAGTAGTCCGAGGAGAACTTGGGAGCGTTGTCGTTTGTGTCCAGGAGGTGAATGACAATGTCTGCTGTGGCGCTAAATTTCTCGGGCGTATCGATCTCAACCGCAAGTAGCTAAAAGAGGAGAAAGATTGGAAATAAATAAAAACGGAAAAGGAAACAGATGCAGGTGATACAACATTGTCATTTGTTGAGGAATGTGTGCACGTGTGATCCTATTTCAGTCTAGTGGTGCAACCTTGTATGTGAGAAAGTGGTGTTTCTCGAAGTCCATGGCAGCAGAGTCTTCTACTAGGATTGTGACCTGGGCCTCATTGAGCACAGTCTGAGGGACGACTCGCAGCATCCTTCCCGGTCCAATCAGTCTGAGATTGAATTTAGCGTTCGCACCCTAAAAGAACACCCACATCATCACATCTCATTAAAGAAAATGACAGATATGTTATGTATGCAGGGATCTATTTATAGTAATGTTCATTTGTTACAAAGCTATATCGCACACAAACAGACATACAGTATAATCCATGCAGCATACACCCCATTCAATCAATTTAAAAGCTTTCTACTATTACAGTAATGTATGAGAGATCAATAGGATATCAGTAACAGCAGTAATATTCTTGGTGAAACAGAATATAGCTGGACAAAGAGAGCTCGTCCTGATGTTGTAAGAGTATTATCAGAGAACACAATGAGTGACATGCATAAGCTGACAAATGGAGCAGGGACTGCAGAGAGCACCTTTTAATTTGTCTTGGCTCACTTTCAAATTTGTGCAATTTTAAAAGGATTGTCTGTGATAATGGCAGCTTTAAAGTAACTTCATAGACGGACAAACACAAGGAATGTTTATTCATCTGTTTCTTACTAGACAACAACACAATTTGGTTGGATAATGAGTGTTATTACATAATCACCGTTGTCACTCCTGCTCAAACTGATGCAGCTTTCAAGGCAATAAGGCTGTATCACTGAAAGTAATTTTTTTTTGTCATTTTCATTCTAATCAGTCAATGTCCGACAAAATAAGGAAAACAATTATGTTCTCCACACCTGATCAGAGTCGTTGACAGTGATTTTCAGCCCCCGAAGTATCTCTCCCTCAGGCGGATGTTCATTCATGGTTAACTCAAACATGTTCTGCTGGCCGTTCTCGCCGTAGAAAGTAGGTGGGTTATTGTTTAGGTCCACCACCCGGATCACCACTGTGGTTACACTGTAGTCCATGAGTCTGCCTTCAGGACTTACTTCTGAGGCCTGGACACACAAAGGTTGTGTCAGCACACATTCATGTTAACAGTAACCTGCCAGTTTCTCCTGAACACTACATCATGAACTTACCTTGACTTTAATGTTAAAGATTTCTCTCTTCAGATACATGGGTGGAGTCAGCAGGGTGATACAACCACTTGTATTATTGATGCTAAAAACACTATCATTACCTGAAGGGACAAACAACAGACAGACAGACCTACTGTATAAGCACTTCTGTTTTATTTCAAAACATTTCCCTGAATCTTCGTCATCAAGAAACACTTACCATCATAAAAGGAATAATGGATTGGATTTGGGTTTCCCACATCGCCGTCTTTGGCTAGAACTGTGAATATTTCAGATCCCTGAAGAAAAGATCATCAAAAGGATGTTGCTGTTAAATCAATAGTTACAGAAGACTGATAAAATAATCATATATATAAATGACCTGCTGTAGAGCTGACTTACTGTAAAATATACTGTTATTTAAAGTTATCCAATAACTGAGTGATCTATTTAAAGACTTTGTGTTTTTTTGCCATTAAACAACTCCTATATGTCAGTTTTAACATGATGGAACTCCTTTTTAGCTGCATTTCTTTGTCAAACTGATACTTAGGATTTTCTAAAACATAAAACAAAGCGGGATATTTAATTGAGTCACCCTGCGACTGGTGCACAACTATTCAAAGCATCCCACAAAAATCTATTCTGCATCTGATCTTCACTGAGTCTTTAGATGTTTATTGAAATGCCATGATCCTAATTATTCCCTTTTGGATGAAAGTCATGTAATCTCTCTCTCCCATGACTGCAGTGACATTTTGGACTGAGCAGACTGAGGAGATAATGCGGCCTGCTGTGAGAAAAGCTATGAAGAAGGCAGCAGGGGCATGATTGGAAAATGTCAGCAATTAAAGCTGTGGGTTCTGAGATAATGTTGTCCATCTTGTGATGTGGGCTCTTATTTATACTATAGAAATACATTTTAAAAACTTGACGAAAATGAATCAAAACTTGTGCACTCAAAGTTTTTTTTTTAGTTAAAGGGTGCAGTCAATGCAAAACATCACTGAAGGTTGTTTTTATACTTACTGGCACTGAGATTTCATAAACGTAGCCAAAATATGGCGTCCCAATAAACAATGGCGGAGTGTCCTGTGCATCGATCACATTGATCGTCAGGGTAGAGGAGGACGACATGAACTGCTCCCTGCCATTAAAATTACCACCACCATCCTGGAACAAAAGAAATGTGCAGTTTAAATCAAAGATGTGATGTCCTGTCGGATGTACACAGGAGAGTTCCATGTTCCAACAAATTTATGTTTCTTACCCTATAAAGTTTTGTGTGCCCTTAAGGCCTACAAAATGTGTGAAATATATTTATATCATAAAACAATTTAAAAGTGTTTTGGAGACCCTGCATTGTTTACATCCTTGGCGCAATATAAGCGTTAGTTGCTTCACAGACACATTATCTGTGTTTTTACCTTTGCAATGACAGTGACAAAGTGTGTTTTTGTCGTCTCATAGTCCAACATTTCTCCAGATTTGATACGAAGGACACCACTGTGTCTGTCCACGGCAAACAAAGTGGACTGAGGATTCTGTAACAGAGAACAGGACGAACAGCAGCACTTTAAAAGCACAGAGAGACACATTTTAGGTCACATGAGTAAAAGCCTGCCGCTGAATCCCCATTTACAACCACTCACGTGAGATATCAGGAAAAGTGGTCAGATGGCTCCATTAAAAACACTCAGTGACCACTTGAATTAGGCCACATCATGTATAAATTCTAGCTCTCCTACATCTGGATGTAAATATCCCATATGCTCAAGGACAGGGCAGGCAGGTGAAAGCTGCTGTGTCCAGATGTGCGGTGCCTCACTCGGCAATGTCACTCCAGGCCAGCTGTTCTTTGGTCCTCATAGTCCAAAGTGCAAACTAACAGTCTCTGCCACCGCCTGCTAAAGCAGCACTCTACGCCTCCAATACCTGACACAAATGTGATTGTGATTTAATCCCCATCTTCATAACTACACCAGTCAGGCACATGTTCACACACAAGCACTGGACAAATCCAACTGATGTTAACCTTGTTATCATCTATTTATTATGCATCTATTCATTATTTCCATGACGAGCAGATTAACTTTAGAACAGGCCAGTTTCAGCTGGGGTTTCATAAAAAACGTGTTTGTCTGTGCTTTTATTCTCATTTATATTCTGTATTCATATACTGCAGAAGCCAGAGTGGGGAGAGTGATACCTGGAGGAAGTAGGTGATGGAGCCTCCTGAGCCTGTGTCTCGGTCCACTGCCTCCACTTTGTAGATGCTACTGCCAGACTCTGTTGTCTAATAAAACAGCAAACAACTCAGATTACAACATGTGTACTTTTCATTTTACAAGAGAACGACTCAAGACACACACTTTTGGAGTAACTCACTTCGAGGACATCGATGATTGCCGGCATGTTTTGGAATTCAGGTTTTTCATCATTTGCATCCATTACAAAAATCGTGACTCTCTCGACAACCTCACAAGGAAACAAACATGAACCATGTTTATTTTTACAAGAGATGATTTTAAACAGGCATAATCACACATTAAACCAGATGTTGATACCTTGCTTCGCCCATCTGTGATGCTGACAAGAACATCAATGGAATCTTGTTTCTGGAAAACAATTCGGTATTATGGCACACATGTTTAGATGTGAAAGCTCACATAAAAAGTTAAAGTGGAAATTTGTTCATTGTGTCCTCTGAGGCCTGTGTTACATTCACCTCTCTGTCCAGCTGTTCCACCAGTGTTATGTTTCCAGATTTGGGGTCGACCCTGAAGTATTCTCGTGACCCTGGATCAAAGGAAAGGCCATACCTCACCTCCTGCCCCTCAGGGTCTGTGCCATTGAGACAATAGATCTGTGTGCCTGAAAGAAGATGTCATAAATTGGTCAAATTAGCCTCAGCTGCTGACTGGTAGACATACAGTGTTTGTGCACAAGATATATATGAGTGAACTGACCCACAGTCAAGGAGCGCATGCATCTCAGATAACCCACAGTTTGGGCCAAACTGCTCTGAAACAAACTAGGCTAACACACAGTAGATTTCGGGGGACAGCTGCACCACATTCACAGCCAGCAAACTGTTCCTTACATCAACAGGTGGCACCAGCAGATGAGCACCTTAGCCTGAGTGTGTACATACCACACAACACCTGTTCATCTATCAAAGACTATTTAACTTCCAACACTCACAGATATTCTCAACCAAACCTCTGATGACGAGTGGTTCCTTAGCCTAATAGTTGATCAAATGCCCTGTATGTCAGAGGCCAGTCTCACCAACAGCTGTATCCTCTGAGAGGCTGAACAGTGCCAGGTTCCCATTGTAGCTGTAGGGTCCATTGTCATAGAAATAGGGGGCAAAGTCTGCTTGTGCTGAGGACAGTGAAATAGAACAATCATTAAAAGTTTGAAAGTTTAATCAGATTAAAGTATTACTTTTAATAGAAGAAATAACAATAACAATACTTCTCTTACAAACTGACAGCTGAATTCCTGAGTTTAAAAACACAATTTAGAAGTTTCTAGGCTTTGCTGCAACACTCTTACTGGTCTGGTAGGACCAGTAGATTATGGTGGCTGATGTTTGATAATGTCAGCAAACTTATACTAGATTTTGCTCTTTTGTCTGTTGTAATTGGTGGCCACTATGGTCACTGATAAGTTACATATAGTATTGCTTTAAAACTACTGTGTCCACTATAATCCTGCTTTCTTAGTCACCCTGACTGGGATTACAGGTGAGTTACGTCAACCTCCTAAAATACTTTTTCTATATATAGACCTGTAAATTATGAGGGCAGAAATAATGGTGGTTGTATTTGTAATATCACAGTTATCTGAGCACTGAAACCACATTGAATATGACATGAATATGGATGAATTGAAAACAGAATACAGTTCATTTTTAAACAGAATTCACAACCTGTTCACAGCAACACGGCAAGTTTAAGCAGAGAATTAAGCAGTGAAACTCACCAAAACAGGCACGCACAAACACAAAAATCAGTGGCAAATATAATATCTTCACATTCTTCATCCTAAAGAATGAAGTCGTGAGACCGCACCATGAAGACGGCTCTGTCCAGAGTCCTGTACATGAAAAAGAGCTCTCAAGGTGTGCGACTGCAGGAGGCTGAAGGCAGATGCTCTCATGATAATCCAATGACACATCTTAAGAGTTCCTCCTGGGCTCCTTCAAACACCAATCCACAGGACATGGCTCTGAAAACAAAACAAGGATACAGCATAACTTTTCAGATGATGGACAGGTGTGTTTTTTTGTTTTGGGTGTATATCAAATAATAAATGCATGTGAAATTCTAATTACCGCTAAATATCCTGGAAATACAGTATTATACAGAATAAAATCATGGAAGAGATGCTTGTGTCTGAAGGTAAGAAAACTAAACTGTCAAAATATTATGACTAATAAAATGTCAATTCAATACCATTCTACAGTCTGATGCAAATATGGCATTTTCAATAAATACTGTCACATTGAAAACATTCAGTATGTAAACTTAAATGATTAAAACTTGTATTGACACACTTTCTTTGAGTAATAACAATCTCAGTTATTAATTTGCTTGTGATAACTTTTGGACAATGTCACATGTTAATGTTAACAGTCTATACTGAATTGTAACTAACAGAATGTGTGTTACTCCTTTATGATAATTCAGCATTAAACAGAACCTCTGTGATCTGCCCTTGAACTATTTTCACATAAATGCTGTGAGTGACCACCTCTGGACAAAGTAGACGGATTAAAATTGTACAGAATCTGCAACGTTATAATGGTCAGTTACCTCTACTGTATACAGGACCATCTGCTGTGCACTCCACAGCCATCTGCTGCATTAAGGAAAAGAAGAAAAACGGCACGATTCACTCAATTAATAGAATAATCACCAAACAGAGGATGATGTACATGACAGTGAAGCAGTGAACGATCTGATGAGGTCTGGTAGAAATCCTTAAAGGAATACATGACAGTTGATGACATAAAATTAAAAATCTAAATTAATATAAGTTTTATTTTACATGCAAAGTATAGTTTTTGTTTGTTTGCATCTTTCATTTTCATGTTTACGCTGATAATTGTGTGTTGTGTCTCTTTAATTAATAAAAAAAACACAATAAATAGCTTTTAAAACTTTCTGAAGGCTATTTTAGGCAGTGAAGCTGGTTAATCTTGTTTGATAATCTAACCCCACACAGAGGTAAACATGATGTTGCATAAAATATTTAACCCAGTGGATTCTGTTAAGTTTGTGTTAGGTTTGAGTTAGTTGTTTTCAATTTTTTTTTCCATTTAATTTTTCAGACAAAAATTGTGTGAATGCAATTTAAAGTGCCTTAAAGGGCTCAGTTTTTTTCTTCTTCAACATAATTCAACATGATTAATAAGCACAAAATATCTTTTCAAACAGTTTTAAAATGCCCTGTGACCTATAAACCAATAAAAACAGGCACTGTTACATTTTACTGTAAAAATAAAACAATTATAGTTATATTATTTTACCATTCCTAGAGAAAAAATATCACATATAATAATAACAATACTATAGTAACAGAACAACTTTATGATTGTCTATACACATATGAATACCGTTGCGTGCAAGAGGATTTCTACACATGAATAAACCTTTTACAGTCCATTCTCATGCTGAAATTAAATCTACTTCATAATCTGGGTGGAGCTGCTACAATGCACAGTGTGAAGCATGAGCTCAGGAGCAGCTTTCTGCACGAATTTAGCTTTCAGAAAACTGGAAGTTGACACAGACAGTGTGAGGAAAAGATCAACACACATGCAGAATAAAAAAAAAAACACCAATAGTCATGTTAAGGAAGGATGTGAGTTGAGATCAGTGTCATATTTCTGGTCTGAAATAAAGAGTGAAGTAATCGAAGGCCCATTAATGAAGCAGAACATACAGAACGTTCGACGGCTACACAATGCACTCACTAGAAAAGATCACCTGTCAGGTTACACCTGCATGTTGTTGGTTCGAGGCTACGGCGTCAGGTTTAATTCTCGTGGTTCCTGGCAGATGGCAGGCCTAAAGATTAACCCACTGTGCTCTAATCTCTCCTCATCTTGTAATGCACAGAGCCTGTCTGTGGCCACACAGGCTCCATCAGACATAAATGTAAAGCACAATTAGCACACACAGCGTTGCTACAGAATGGAGTGGTGTGCATACAGCGTGTGACATTATGGGAGTTCACAAATATATGATCTTTTGTCATCACCCGTCATGGTGAACATTATACTTTAACATATTTAAATCCTCAGATGTGTGCCAGTGTTCACATCCTATAATAAAAGCCTGCCACTCAAAGCTTGACTGTGCAAGTGTCTTTGCAAGGATCACTGCAAAAAAAAAATCATATGGATAAAAGCTTACTGCTCATCTGTAGTCATCTTCTTACTTTCTAATCCTGTGCCTTCAATCACAGAGGCACATGCTGACCTCTTTGTTTTCCTGTTAAGGGATGGAGCCATGAGGCAGCCCATGGGGAAATTTCAGGGAGATGCTCATCACTTCAGTATGTGCATCATTTCATCTAGATTATTGTTATCAATAGACCAAACTGTGTCTAAAGAGGCTCAGTTTATCCTGTATCACGAACACACATTGTCTTAAATCATGTTGTTTGTCTTGACCAGATGAGCCATTTCAGTCAAGGTCCTGCTTTAGAAAGGAAATCACCCTGAAAGGGTTTAACATCCACATGAAAACAAAATAAATTCAAGGAATCAGGAGCAGCAGAGGATGAAACATACTAGACACTAATATGTTTCCTGCTTTGCTGCATCAAGAAACAATTAAAGAAAAGAGCAGAGGTTACCTTTCTCTGGGACCAAAACACACTGACCAGCTCAGCCTCTCAGGTCAGTCGTCTCCAGGCTGCTGATTGTTCCTGGAATTAAATCTAAACACGGTTAACCTGCTTTTGACTTCTGTGCTTGAAATACCTGGGACTTTCTTAAAAAAAACAGACTACTTTCAAATGCCAGAAGTCTAATTATGTGCATGAAATGTGCTGTATATGTAAATAAAGTTGCATTTTGTGCAAGACCTGGTGTGATTTATATTATAATTACAAATAAATACACTAGTGTGACTTTAAAATGATTTAATGCCATAGAGGTAAGTTATTTTATCAAAATAAAATAACAGCTGAAACATCTATCCTTCTATCTCCAACGGACATGAAATTATCATGAGAAAATGTTTCCCTCTGCAACATTTGGAGTTGGCGTGTACGATGACATTATTTGTAGAGCACGTTTTTGGCCATTCGTCAGGAAGCGATGTTGACGGTGGGAGCTGAAAGAGGAATTAGTTTGGCTCCAGTCCTGTCCATGTCTCTGAAAAGTGAGGGCCCATAAAACGTAGCCTAGAAAATCACATTTTATCATGATGACATCAGAAACATTTTGGATTATAAGGAGCCCATTTATGCCAAAATTTCACCCATAATATGTACGAAAAGCATCATTATGGAAATTGATCATATCTCTGCATTTCAGATAACCAATGTTTTCATAGTGCATTGCTCAAGTTATCAGGTGAAATATTTTGTCATGGTAAACAACAAAAAAAACTGCCATGGTAAGTCCTTGTGTTGGCTTGCTTTTAAAAAAAACGAGTCAATGAGTCAAAAATAGAAAAGGAGACTTTGAATAATGTGTAGGCTACAGGATGTCATCACTCTGTCTGAGCACCTGTTGTCAAGATACCCAATTCAGCTTTACCATTTTGGATTATTATTGATAATCTCCAGAACGGTTTGCCAAGGGCAGAGGTTCGCTTTTAGTCCTGGTCCACTCTAAAACTAGGTCACTCCTTTAATCTCTCTGTGTACAGTATACTGTAGGTCATAAACCTCACAGAGTGCTAGCAGGGTGAATACAGTCATGAATCACACAAAATCCTAAAAGATGTGACACTACTTCAGCAGGAATCAAGTGAGAAGGCAACTACAGGTGCAGTGAGATCATAAAAATGTTTTATGGGTCTTACCAAAAGTTCAGCAAAACCTTGGCAGAGGCGTTGTCACTGGAGCTTCAGCGAAATACATTACACACCTGTGCAACTGTATGCAAATCAAGTAAATATATATATATATACATATAACTAAAGTAAACAGAAAGTATGTTAAAATGTGTGTACAGGTTGTGTCGTTCATGGGAATGTACAAACTGGAAGCCCACCAAGAAATAAGTTAAAAAATACATTTAATGTGCTCACAGGTGATGAAATAAAAATAAGGTGCATTGAATATTTCTGCAGCTGACATGACACTGATTAAGTGCTAAAACCTTCAGCCTGGCCTTCCTCTGCTCCTGTTTTCTTTAACTCTGCTTCCCCCAAGTGGATAAACACTGCCGGTGTCTGAGTGCACCATATTTGGATAATATACTGTACCTCCGCCAAGGAGGAGATGTTTTCACCAGGGTTTGTTTATTTTGTTTGTTTGTTGGTTTGCAAAATAACTCCAAAAATGATGGATGGATTTTAATGAAATTTTCAGGATTTGGTCAGAAGTAGCCTAACTTAAAACTGATTCATTTTTGGTGGTGATCAGTAATGTATGGGAGATTTTGCATAATTCTGAACACTCCAGAGTGTACAATTTTCAGCCAATCGTCGGAATCCAGAAGTCACAGATTCAGTTTGGTCAAGATCAGTAAGCGGTCAAGGTCACCACGGTTAAATATGTTTTTTTTAACCATAACTTCATGTAGGAAGGAGCTAAAGCAATGGTGTCAAAATATGTGGATTCTCAAATTTTATTTGCAAAGTTTTACTGGTATTTTGGTCTTCTTTTTAAAATTCAAATGTGACAAAATATGAGATAGAGAAAAAAATAAATAAAAAGTACATGATATTAATGTGAATACAATGTTAAATGTGGGTTTCAAGGTGCGTCAAAATCAACACATTCACTGTTAGGTGTTGTGAGCTTGCAGAAGTACACGCTCTCTCAGAATGCTGCCTTGGCAGAGGTCTGCACTCTCTGAGTGTTTTTCTAGTTAGAAATGTTTCTATCCATCTGGAAGGGTGGAAAGGGTGTAACAGTGACACTGACGCAACTACATGGAACTCATCCATCTTTCATTTTATTATTCATTAATTATTCAGACTGTTGCATAAAAACATTTCACCAAGTCAGAGGACTTCAAGGCTCTTTCAGATCAGCACGTCTTTGGAATAGTTGGTGTTTGTTTGCAATGTGAAGCAGGTCAACTGTTCTTCACATTCTTTTTATCGAAGGGCAACTGAGACGCAGTCAAAAACATAACAGAACAATGTTACCAAAAGCAAAGGATGTTGAAGGCCAAGATTTCATGACATTTTAACATTTTGTAGTTTTGTTTTTAAGCCTGTTTAAATGTATGAAACTTTAATGCTGCCCTGACGAAGAGAATAAAAACCTTTAGAGAAAACTGATGATGTAATTATTAATCTTTGCAATGAGGTCAGACAATCATAGAGCGTAGCCATCTGCAGAGTGTGTTACACCCAGTGTACAGGAAATTCAACCCTTGTTGTGGATGATGACTTATATCTACAGACACTGCTTCAAATGTGTGATAAAGAAGGCTGAGGATGTGGTCGGCACTTTTCCACTGAACACATGTTGAGTCATAAGCAGAGAAGAATATCACATTCCGACATAGAATCTACTTGCTTGTGTAACACATTCAGACAGCTATTTTTTCATTGATGTTAAATCTCTATGGGGCTAACCTGGATGAATAAAGATTAATTAAGTTAGAAAAAAGAAAAGTTCATTGCTTTGCCATCTTGGAGTAAAGCACGAGTTTTCATCAATATTATACTGATTGATTTGCTGATATCAAAGTCTGTCATGTATACAATTCAAATTTGATTCAATTTAGGGGCCTGCACATCAACATTCATAACACCTCAAAAAAGTAACTAAAATATGATTTGAATTATCAATAGTGAACTCAACTGAAAGTTGAGATTCAACATGTAGTTTAATGTGATTTAAATAGTGGGAAGCAAAACCAATAGATCACTTTATGACAATAAATCCTAAATTATTAGGGTATAATGGTAATGCCTGCTGTAAGTTGAGATGCAACATGTAGTCAAATGTGATTTGAAGCAAAACCAATATATCACTTTATGACAATAAATCCTAAATTAAGAGCGTATAATTGTAATTTCTGCTAACAGTTGACATGTAAAATTCACAACATGCAGTTAAATTTAAATAGTGATTTAAATAGTAGGAAGCAAAAGACAATATATTATTTCATGACAATAACTCCTAAATGAACAGGGTATAATGTGAATTAAACCGTTTAGATTGATAGATGTGATTTAAATGTGGACTCTGTGCTCTGGGGTCACTTCTCCCTCAAACAAAGTCGCTCTTTATAAAGGGCAGGGTGTTTTTTGGGGGGAGGTCACGTGACCTCGCCTACACAGGATGTCCCACGCGGACAGAGGGCGAGCTGTGACGTGAGCTGCACTCGGCTCGCTCGAGCAGCAACATCCAGCACATGAGGAAAGTTGGAGAAAGAAAGTTTCCAGATTTAAAAACCAAACTAACATTTTAAGGTGAATTAGTGCTTCGGGAAAATTCCAGCTCTGCGGCTTTGAGTTCATTTGATTCACCTCAGTGTTTTATTTTGAAACAAACGTTATCGTCGCTCTGCGGCTGGTTTCTGCCGCTCATTGATCCCGCAGAGCAGAGGACACAATGAAGCAGTGTGTCCATGTCCGACACAATGCAGCAAGATGCTACCAGGAGGACGACGCTGTTTGGCTCGACTGCAGAGGAAGACCAGCTGGAAAAGGTTTGTAACAAACCGACACCCGAACATCAACGCATGTTGGTATTTATTTCCGGCAGGAAATGACTCAAAGCTTGAAAAAAAAACCCACAGTAACGTATAGATCCACCGGCTGCACAAGGTAGAGCTGGTGAGCATCCTGCTGCCATGCGCCTATAAAAACGCTACACATGATGAATAACGATGCACTGCTGTCAAACCATACCTGTGTGATGTGTTTCCATGCATGATGCAGGTATAAATGATTATTGCGCGAATGCTGAGGCTGTCATGTAGTCAATATTATCATTTTTTTTTCTTTTAGAGATGTGAATTGCTCATATATCTGCATCTTTTCCAGATAATACTATTTTTGATTATACTGTTTATGATGTCCTCATCTAGGGGCATTGGAGATTAACAGCAGAAGTGTTGATTATTCTGTATTCATTGTGGTTCAGTGTGTGGGGGGTGCTGAGTGACTTGAATACCCCTCCCCCCAAAAGACTGCTATAGTATTAAATAGGCACCACACACACACACACACATATATATATAGGCGATACTTTTCTTTTATCCAAATGACATCAAATCTCAAACTAATCAATCACACTGAAAGGATAAACAGCAGCTACACTCAAAGCATAATGGCTTTCCACTATTTGCCCATAAGAGTTAATTGTTTACACTAACACCCCTGGATGAACAGCAAAGCATTCAGTTGAGAATTCAATTCAGCTCTCAGCGTCTCCGTGAGATGCTGCTGCTCCAGGGCTTTGACGGCAGCCATTAATGTAATTTGTAGTGAGATGATAAACAGACTGATGTGTGTTTCTGCATGAGCAGATATAGTCAGATTTCACCAAACGCTCCAGTGGTTCTTGAATATGTAAAAGCGCTCAGCTCAAGTGCTTCAGCCTGACAGTTTGACGGCTATGGCGTATTAAGCTCAGATAATTGGGTGATATTTACTTACAGAGTGCACAATCACTCCACAAAACTGTCTTTTTTTTCCCCTGTAATGATAACGCTTTGTAGAAATTATTCACTGTCTTGACAGATCCAAATGGCATGTATGTGCCGTGCACAGGCTGCATGAGCCTGTGGACAATTCATTCAGAATTAGGAGATTGATTGTACTGAATTATTTCAAAATAATGTTAAATGGTTAATTTGTTCAAAAGTATTTCAAAGCAGTGATGTGTCACCAGTGTGGTCTGATGTGGCGATGTAAATATAGCTGATTTGCCTCAAAATTTAAGTTTCGGTTGCTTGGGGAGCCTTTAAAACATGACAGAGCAACACAATACTCCCAAAGAATGGAAGGACACTACTGCAGCCAGTGATGCAAGATTTGATTTTGATACAACCAAGCTCTGACGTGCCATAAATATCTCCTGTGACTGTCATCAGCGATCACTTGCCATGTCGACATGTTGAAGCTTGTGCCCCCATGGTTTCTTCACGATGAGGGGAAAACTATTAACTAAACTAAAGATTCCCAGAAGTTGTACTCTTGAATGTGCCCTTATGAACTCCACAACAGACTCACTTCTTGAGCCATGAAAGTGGCTTCATGGGAAAGCGATAGGGGTGTTAAAATCAGACAGTGCTGGACTCAAAATGTGAACCGGACTCATGCCATGTGGAGGAGCTGCACTGCTCTCAGTGAAAACCAGCCCTGTTTACATGAGCCCCCTCTCATCCGTCTCTTTCTTTATCACTTTATAACCTCGGTCCAACTGTGAAGTTGAACCGAGGTTATAAACCTTTTTCTGGGTTTCTAAGAAATGAGAAAAATTCTGTGCTGTACAAACTGTGAACAGGTTTCAGATCAGTGCTGGTGTTGTTTTTTATTGAAAAAAAAATGCTGGTGAAGTCTGGGTTTGCCTCTCAGAGCTAAAGTATGAGAGCAGATCTTCTTATTCCGCTTTATACTGTATTCATGAAAGTGTTCTCAAGACTTGAGCCAAACCACTTACAGGATGATATATGTCGAGTGTCAGTATAAACAGGAATCATCACATCTATTTTGCATGCTACTTTACTAAAGTGTCTTTCTTATTGCAGAATGAAGCTTTAGCCTCTGCATGACAAGCTATGACCAGCACACAGACTAGACTCTAGGCGTCCAATTACAAAGCCAGGACACAAGAATGAAGACCAAATATGCAATCGTCTTCATCTGTATCGTGGCCCTGGTCATCATTGAAAAGGAAAGCAACATCCTATCGAGGTAAGACCACAAAGAAAGAAAAATCTGTAACTAAAAAAAGTGAAAAAAGAGACCACTATATTCCTTTGGATGGATTCGCACCTTCTGGAATCTAAGAAGCTCTACATAAACATATTTACACACATGACAGCTTGCATGTGAACATTTAAGTCTTATTCTTAAAATTCGATATTGTCTTATCAGTGCAAATTAGTAAACAACCAGTTCACCCAGATACTCAAAAGCAACAACTGGGAGGTGATTCGCTCTCCTCTGACATAGGATGGACTGCTTTTAGAACATGAGCATATTCTGTTAATGCAAAAAGGCACCTCGATGGCAGGAAAACACTGATTTTAGAAAAGCAAAACACAGAGCTGAGGTGAGAGAACTGTGAGAGGAAGAGGGAGTGAGGCAATGTTATTATGGTTTATAAGAATACAGGACAGTGAGGATACATTATAACAGGAGATAAGTCAGGCTCTACCAATGCTGAGGTTAGGTTACACTAAACTTATAAATAATATCCTGATAACATATATTTTCAATTTCTATTGTGCTTAAAAAAATACACCTACAGAACAAAAACTGGGTGCAGCACTCCCACTTCACGTGTCAATCAATAGTATCGAACTATTCCTTTTAAAAGATTTAGTCCAAGTGATTGATCTTCTGGATGTAAAATATCTGATTTTTATACTGCTAATTGAGCTTCTCTATCATCATCAGGGTCTCAGATAAACTGATCCAGAGGCAGGTTCCACAGCAGACGCCACAGACTCCACTGGATTACAGCAACACGACACAAAATGGCTCCCTGGCGATGCTCAAAATGCTGCTGTCAAAACTCACCGGTACAAAAAAGAATTACTCAAGTCTCTCTGAGGAGCAAGACGATGAAGAACTAGATGACTTTGGCACGTACAGTTTGAGCGGCGGCCGTAAGCACATACTACTCTTGGCCAGCACGCGGACAGGTTCCTCGTTTGTGGGGGAGTTTTTCAACCAGCACGGCGATAACATGTTCTACCTGTTTGAGCCCTTGTGGCACGTCGAGCGCATGCTGACCACGGCCTCAGAGGCAAACAACGGAACAGTGTTGGCAGGAATCTACCGGGATGTCCTCCAGGGGCTCTTCCTGTGTGATTTCTCTCCCCTCGAGAAGTTCATCTCCCCCCCGCCTCAGGACCACGTCACCCCGGCTCTTTTCCGCAGAGAGTCTAGTTTATCGCTCTGTGAGGAGTCTGTCTGCAGTCCTGTGATCAAAGATGTCTTTGAAAGGTAAATCCTCGGGACATACACTGTTATTAATGGAGCTTACAGTGTAGCTTGAGTCAGAAAATGGAAGCAGAATGTGGATTCTTTCCATATTAAAGTTTTCTTTAAAGGATGATATCCTTAGAGTGGTGAATGTAGTGAAACCCCTGTCAAAGCTATCTAAGTTTCTACGAAGACTTTTTTTCTGTTTAGTTAGTTTACAGAAAATTGCTTACAATAGCCTTTCACCTGTGAGCCTCAGTCTGTGTTGCTGTAGCTCATTCAGAACGGCAATTTGCACCATTCATGCTGAACTCATTGAATATTGAATACAAAACTTCATGTACATAAAACAAGACACCTGAGGACTTCCCCTTGGGATTTCAAAAATCACGATGGGCATTTCTCTCCATTTTCTAACACTTTACAGAATCCTCAAAATAATTCATGATGATAAGTTGATAGTAGTAGTTAATAAAATATTCTGCTGCCTTATAAGAAGCAAAATGTAGAGTTGATTTGATGTTGCTTATCAAAATTCACCAATTTGGAGTCCCCACAATCCTAATCTCCACAGTCTTGTACCTTTGATCTTATTTAAAAGCATTATCAATCTTGTTTTATAATGATGAGTTTCATGCCCACACAAGTTTTAAGTCTTCCAACTGTTCCAACAAGATGCTTGAAATACTTTTTGCAACTCTATGAAAGATATCTTATCCTGCACAAACTCTGCCACTCATGTCTTAGGTACCACTGTAAGACTCGGCGCTGCGGGCCCCTGAACTTCACCCTTGCGTCTGAATCGTGCCTTTCCAAGCAACACCACGCCATCAAGACTGTCCGTGTGCGTCAGCTGGACTCGCTGCAGCCTTTGGTGGAGGATCCTCGTCTGGATGTGAGAGTGATCCAGCTTGTCCGAGATCCGCGGGCCATCTTGGCATCCCGCATGGTGGCTTTCTCTTCAAAGTACCAGACATGGAAGACCTGGGCGCAGGACGGCCAGGTGCCCGAGGACGACGAGGAGGTGAAGAGGCTCAAGGGAAACTGCGACCAGATCAGGGCGTCTGCAGAGATGGGACTAAGCCATCCTCGTTGGCTGAGGAGACGATACATGCTGGTGCGTTATGAGGACATCGCCCGCTACCCTATGCAGAAGGCAGAGGAGATGTATGGGTTCACAGGGATACCATTCAGTCCTCAAGCTAGGGAGTGGATTCTGAGGAACACACAGACCACACAGGAAGCCAGCGGGATTTACTCCACCCAGAAGAACTCGTCAGAGCAGGCAGAGAAATGGAGATTCAGCATCCCCTTTACACTGGCTCAGGTAGTGCAGAGGGTGTGCGGACCTACCATGAAGCTGTTTGGCTACAGATTTGTGGATGACGAAAAGACACTGGTCAATAAGTCCATCAGTTTGCTTGAAGAGAAACAGTTTCATTAAAGGAGGGGTGAAAATGTAGCTGTGAATGTGCAAAATGCCAGGAGAAGCCATTAATGCACAAGCCAAAACTAGAAAACAAAGGTGCCATGAAAGACACAGAGTGTTTTACTGGTGACAGGAAGATTTGGGCCATACAAACAAACTATATTCATACTCACCAATGATGTGCCTCATTGTGACAAAGAGAAATATTTATTAGCAAACACTTCATGTGGCGCTTACTATTTAATTTCAAATGAAATGAGCGTAGATGTCAAGTCAAGATTATTGTGAAAGATTTTACTGATAGTCATGTTTAGACATTCAGGGATAAACTACAGTGACAGTGATTGTGCTTTTGTTTGTCTGTGTGTATCAGGAAGAGCTGTTTCTGCTCATGACGATTCTTATTCTGACAATTCTGTCTGGTTCAACCTGTATTTTGATAGATACATACTCGACTAGGCAACTGATAGATTAGACCAGATGTGCTTTTATAGGGCTTTACATATCCAACTCAGGTGAAGTGAATGTGGACGTGCATCTTGTGATGTCTTCGTGAGGAGTGTTCAAGTCTTCACAAAAACATGCTGTGTGAAAATACAGAATAATCTTTGACATATTTAACCAAATGGTATTTAAAGTAATTCTCAATACTATAAAAAAAGGGACAAATAAAGAGTGATGTAAGAATTGGATCTTATAAAATCAGTGAAACACATAACTATGGCAGTCTTTGACCAAAAATATTCTTAGTCGACTAATGCTACGTTTGTACTACAAGTGGCAAAATTAACACAATGACCACAGTGGACAGCTACATTGTCGGCCAGCTGCTGTTTAAGTGCTTCTCAACACTTGTTGACATTGTGTTCACTAAATAGCGCTGGGAACTAGCTACCTGTATTTATTCAGCAACAGGAACAGGACAGGATGAAACAAAAACATGGGATTGGTTGACGTTTCACCGCGTCATTGGAGCACAGCACAGCAGAATCATCGAACAGTTTTCCTGACCAACAGATGCGTTGATTTAATCAACAGATCTGTACAACCGAGTTTCTGCACAAAGACTCAAACAAAAGCACCACTTTGTTGACTGGAGATGTGATCATCACCTTCTTGGAGATAAGTCATTCAGCATGAAAAAAGCATTAAAAAACGACTAAGAGCAAGACAGCAGTAGTCTAAGAGGGACCAACTATAATGATAACCTGTGTGTTTATGGAAACACAAACAAGTTTATATTGCAAGGAGTTGTTATAATCACTTCCTAAATAAAAGAAATAAAATAACCAGAAAAATTAAGACTTCTAAAATTCTAAATAATCGCCCTTTAAAAGTGATTCGTTGTGAGATTTGTGTACTTTGATGTTTTTGGTGACAGCTAATATATATTAGAGTTACGTATGTGACTGTATTAACATGGCCTGTCACTTTAAGTGAAACCCAGGTGCTGTTGTGTTAACTGTCACTCTGGATGGTATATAAAGGTATCTACTGTGACTCCAGTTCAATGGCAGCATTGTGTTCAGCTTGGCTGAGGTGCTGCTCAAACTGGCCTGCTGCTCATGGAAAGGGACATGCATTAGAGTTACATATAGTAAGAGGCTTTTACTAACTTAGTGTTTAAAACATAAATATGAATACATTATAAACGGATGCCCTTGCATTGCCTAAACTCACTACTGAAGTATTTATGCCAAAAAAAAGGAATACTGTGAAATACCTGAAGTGCAGCTGAAAGAATGGATGTAGTCAGTTTAACTAATTCACATACACGGAGTGGCAATAAAGTTAGAAATATGTTTGACTGAAAAATGTTGGTGGTTCAACCTTCATACAGAACTGAAACTTAAATGTTTTCATGAGCTGTTTTTGTGGTACGTCTGAGTCGAGTCTCCATGCAAGTTAGCTGCAAGTCTTTTAGGTTTATGAATGGAAAAAATAAAATGCTATGGTATTTGAACACTTTTCTTCCAAAGCCCTTTAATAGTGATGTAACATAGCTAATTACTAAATAAGTCTTATCAAGGCTTTTTGCTCAGCTTGATTTTACCAGTTCAAAACCCGAGACATTCATATTTTGCTTTCAATCCTTCTGGGAGTCAATTCCTCATTTTGGTGACTTATTGTTAATCTCACTTGAGTGGCTCTGAAGCTCTGGTGAACAGAAACAGTTTCATAGGTGGTCAGAGTTAAGAGTTTCTTCAATATCTTTCTGTCAGTGTTTACTATTACAACTACAATATGTTACCCTCATATTCCTGTTATTCTTGGAGAAGACAGTGGGTCAACCAGAAAAGTATCACACAAATGTCACAGTTTCTTCTCTTGAAATGATGATTAAAACATTTACTGTTGCAAAATGGTGCTTTGAAGCTATGCAGACATCAGTATTTTCTTTAATGTGTAGATACTGCTTCAGTCAAATATGTGATGATGATGACATGCAGTAGCTCACCATTTTACATATAATATTATGATGCAATGTGACAAAATACACTTGTAATGATGATATTTTTTTCTAGCCGTATGAAAATCCATTCAAGTGCCAAAGACAGCTGTTCAGCAGAGGTGGAGCAGTCCTTGAGGAAAAGCAGTTCTGTTACAAAAACAGTCTGTCTTTATTCTGGTTTATTCTCATTATCTCATTATGATTGTTGGTGTTTTTTTCTATATAATTATGTTGGCAGGGGTAGAAGTAACAAATTACATTATCTCTTGTTATTTATATAAAACACACATTTTGTTACTGCATAGATTAGATTCCACAGCAAACAGTTTTTCTTTCTAGTCCATGTATTTCTGGAAGCACTGAAATGTACAGCGGCTGGGGAACGACGATAGATGAACTGAGGATTAATGTGGTATTGTTTACTCAGTTGCGTTCTCTCAGTCTAGTTCCACATCCAAATGCATGTGTGTTGCCAGGGATCCCCAAAAGGCTGAGTTGGAATAACTAGAGAGAAAAAAAGGCTGAAACAGGGAGCCCATTCAAGTCTGCATTCTTTCTGTTTCACGCCACCAGGCTGAGAGAAAGCACTTCAGAGTTCACAGCTGTTGGTCAAGTCTATTCTCCCCCAAATTGTTTGCGTGATGCTGCATATTCCCACAGCAACATGGCAGATGTTGCCATCCCATATAAGAGAAAAAGCCTCGGTCACAAGTCACTGAGAAGGCAGGTCTAGCCCGATCTCAAGTTTTTTTAAGGTGTTGTTTTTAACCACTAGTGGTGCTGTGGAGCACTGAGTATGACAGGAGGGTCCCTTTAAGTGTTTCACAAGCACAAGGATGCACATGCACATTACGAAGAGGTGACGTGATGCACACTTGTGCTGACTGCAAATGTGAAGATGCCAGAGCGGAGTACAAAAGGAGAGGGAGAGGTTTAGGTCAGTCATCAGTCATGCTAAGGAGCAGAATTCAGATACATGGACTGAGAAGTGAACTTTAACACACTATTTACACAATAGTGTCACGTATATGGACACATGATGTTGCATAGTGTTAAGAAAACAGAAAACATGATCAGAAACGAGAGCATGTTTGTTTCCCCCTGCGGATAAAAAAACAATTTGGTGAAAAAACACTGACTTTAAAGCAAACTTCCTTAGTTTGAACAATGAACCAGTACCTCTGACCAATGACTTTCTGACTGTAAATGGCACAATAAGCTTTCAAAATGATGATGACTGATCCACTCAGTAGTTTCCATTGGCACAACGGATGCTGACCCAAGAGCTGATGACAGGAACTGGGCATGTAATAGGTTTCAGATGAAGAAATACAAACAAACAGCATTAAAATCAACTAACACAAGAACTGGTCTCTTCCTAACCTGCCACTCTGCAGCTCTGCGTTTTTTAGCGATTTACTAATAAACCACAAAAGACAAAGAGGAAAATGGATGATATTTACTATTAAATACTCCAAAATGTTTATGAGTATAGATCTGTGCTCTATGGCGCTTTGTACAAGGATGGACCAGTGTTCAGCAACCTTCCTGCATCCCTTAACATTGACGACTGGCTCACTTAAGTTTAAGGTACAATTTGGCACCGCTTGCTCCAAGGGTGACACTGGTTTTGACAGTCATGTCATTAAATGACCAACTACTGCACCAACAGATGCACAGTGTCCTTGTGTGCATACATAGATTCAATGACTATTTGTGCTGTGTGAGGGAAGGGAAAGGAGAGAGAGGGGCTGTGGAAACAGGAAACTCACCCCTCCCCTTATCGAGCTATACTGGCTCTCATCCAGTCGTCCTCTCTTACACATCCCCTGTCCCGCCTCACTCCTCTCCCTTTAGATGAATCCTACAGGTAATGATTGTTTTTGGAAAGGTTTCTTGATTACTGTCTACCCAAAGTGGAATGTTTTTTGTGTATTTTTTTTGGTGTCTGTTTTTCTGGGATTATGACATCCACTTTCTGTCCTTAGTTAGAGTCCTAATCACTGCTACTCCAGCCCAGCTCTCCTCTCTTCAAGCAAACACAAACACACACACACAGTCTTCACCTCTACCTTTCTCTAAGCACACTCCATCTCCTCTTACTGGCATGCCCCTCGCTCGAAGGTAAATAAATCCTGTGGTTGGGGTGGAACACTGAGTGCCCTCATATGCCTCTGGAGTCGCCCTGCGTGAAAGAGACCTTGTGTTTCCTTCTGTGACTGGGCTCAACTCAGCCACAAGCTGCCCATGCACAGATAGGCTGCTCTGTTGAACACCCACAGAAAGGAATCAAAAAAAAAAAAAAAACATGGTTTAAAAGTAAAACCATAAACCTTGCGTTATGCATTAAAACATACTGTACAGTTGTTGTTGTAGATACCTGCAGTGACATTTCGTCACCCTATTAAAATAATGGCCTAAGTCATTTTTTCAAGTTTTTGGGAAAACACAAAAAAACTGGTGGCCAACATTATCAAGAGATGATTTAAGTCAAAAACTCATTTTCGTCAAAAAATTATTAAAAAAAAAAAAAAAAAAAGACATTATTTCAATAGGGTGATGATTTTCAGGATAAATAATGTCCAGAAAAAAAGTGGGGCTATGGTTGAACAGTGCCATACTGTCGTAGGCTGTGTCTATTTCCAGTATGTCCTGCAGAGGGCAGCAGAAACTACAGGATCATTGCCTGTGTGCTATTTGCATGTGTGGCTAGACAACATATTGCTGTGTACTGTGTGCACATGGGCATGCAGAAATGCATATATGTATGTTTTACATGCATGAGAGCATATGTGCATTTGCATGTGTGTGGGGCCTCTCAGGTGATTGCTCATATGTGCAGCGGTAATGGTTGGGACGTTTCATCTTCCTCATTAGGCCTGCCCAGGAAGTTTTCCTGGCATTCAGCACAAAAGCAGAAAATGACTCATGCTTATTCCATTTCCTCTTCAATCCATTGTTGTTCTCGCCGTTCCCTTCACCGCGTCCGTGGAGCTCAATGGGAAGGAAGTGTGAAAGATGTCCACATAAAAGAGGGTGCCGGCCAGCACTAATCCGCAAATAATGACAGGCAGGCAGGGCTGGACTTAACACACATGTCCCCTTACTTGCTAATCTTGGACAGTATAGAGCAATTCCTCAGGATCAACATACAACATAACACCTGCACGGCAGATAAAGGCGAGTTTGAATTGTCATGGTACAGGAGGATTAAGAAACAATGGGCCCCTGGGCCCAGACACCAACAACAAAACAACAGCACTGTAACTAGGATCTCAACAGGATTTACAGCACAGGAACACTCACAGGGAACAGCGCAATAACTGCAAATACATTCACCTGTAGCACAGGATTTAGAGGTAGACACATCCGACAGCTGGCACATTATTAAATACATAGATACACAAATAAGAGATGAGTTTAAGCCACCAACAAAACCCAAAATCAACTGTGTGTATTGAATAGTTCATAGCTTCATTCATGATGTTGACATTCAAATGATCATCATCAAGAACATACAGAAATCTTCCTCCTTCCTCTAGTCTCAGTTCTCCAAAAGTAAAAATGTATTGAAAAACAATAGATATAATTTGTTGGCGTTGCTCTCCCTCTCGCTGTACACAAAGGGAGGCCCCCGAGGCATTCTAGCAGCAACCTAACAGCACCATAAATTACATTTATATAACCACGATAACACAAAATCATATTTCCCCCATTTTTTAAGGGTTATGACACCATAAAATATGAGACAGACTTTAAAATCTTCATTGGAAAACCTCAATAAAAGCCTTGAATGCAAAGAAATGATATTGGGTATACAGGCCTTATTGACAGCAAGCTATGATGTCACATACAGCAAACAAAGGAGGACGTTACAGCCTTAATCAATCTTACCTTATGCAATATGCTATTTTTCTGGTTCTGCTTCGCATCCTCCATGATGTCATCAACAGAGGTATCACTGCTCGCTCTCAGTTGCCATGTGTGAAAGCAGCTTCAGGTGTTTTTGTGTCATCTTCGTGCTCATTTATATTTTAATCCTGGACAGAAGAGAGAGTGACAGTTATAGATGGGCAGAGACAGAAATAGAAACGAACATGGAAACACAGATTGCAAGACACAACCCAGGATTTTTCCGGAGCAGTCCTTTTGTGAGTGTATCAACTTCAGGCTTAACAAATGATCTGAGAAGAATTAGTTCATCATCAATGCTGTGATCTAGGTCAGATGGGCATGCAGATGCTCATGATTTGGCCTTCTCAATTACTGAAGTATTGGACTAAATTTTGAAAAGCACACTGAACAGTAGGCTTGCTCATCAAACGCTCCTCTTCACCATCTTGTTATTCTGATTGCTTGTTTGAATGGTTTTGAACAAAGTCTGAGGAACTTGATGTGAAAGATCTGCTTTCTTTGCTCCTTTACTTTCACATCTTTCTTACCCACTCCACTTAGTCTCTAAAGGTGCTCCGTTTTCTATGCAGATTGACCTTATTGTGACCTCACTGGTGACCTGTCTAAAATGCACACACTTTAATAGCAGTGCCCTCTATCCATCAGTGTCCAAAAATGTTCATGTAACAAATTTCATTCGTCCCAGCCTGAAATTAAGACAGAACTTGATAAAATCAATCAGTGAAGGTTATCTGGCATTAAGCATTAGTGGGTGATTTTCCTGCAGTCTGTAAACTAAAGTGGACACCCTCTAGTGGGGAAAGACTAACTGTTTATACATGATATTTAAAGCTGCACATGCATGAGAAAATGTAGAGCTGGAATCACCACACACACACACACGCACACACACACACCTTAAGTGACAGGTGGGCAGCCCTTGAGGGGAAATTCTTCCAGACTCACCTGTACCATTGTTTCCTGTGCTCTTCCTGTGTGAGGAGCCTGTGTTGCTTGAATACAATGGGGTCAGGGAAATCACAGCTCCTGTCAGACACACACTCCATCATTGTGACAGAGTGCGGAGTGATGACAAACGCTCACTACCAACTAGCACATTTTCTGTTTCCTCACCTACATTATGCTGGTGCTATTATGCAGCAAATTGTGCTTGGACCCTGATGTGTTGTATTTGTTATCTTTGTCTTTATTTGAGCATGACTTCATGACATTGCATCTGTGTACCAATAGTTGTGTAGATCCTAGTCTTATATGAATTTAACAAAAGTAAAATATGAGAAATGAAGAATTAAATATTGTCTCTTTAGGGTTTGAACCTGACTAGACCCTTCAGAGCAATATGGGAGCATTAAAAAGAACATAGCAAGACATAAGCATGCATATAAACATGTAAAGTTTACATTAATTGAAATTAAACAAAAGAAATCATAATATAATAGAGTTCTGTTTTAACTTAGAACACATACAGTTGTTTGCACTGACACTAGATTTTACAAATCCAGGTTTGTTTTCAGTGTAAATGAAGATTTACAGTCATTTGTACCAACTTTTAGATAATTTAGATTCTATCAAACAGTACAGGAATGTTGCACTTTTTGTTGAAGGGTATCATCATTGAACTCAACGTGTAAATGACAATAAAGAACAGGTAACTGATACTGTAAAACTGATAGCAGAGGCATCCTTTAACAGAAACTGATATCATATGATATTGTGCCATCCACTAAGTAATACTAAGCCCTCCCTATTCACTCCCTTAATCTCCCAGTGAACTTCACAGAGGCAGCCAGGTCATGTTCGACTGACATGAAACAAAAGGTAACAGTGTGCAGCTGAATGTCTTCCAGATGCAGAGACCCACAGGAAAAGGTCCATCGAGAGTGCCAGCTGGGGATTAAAACTCACTCTGGGAATGTCATCTTTGTCAAACAATACAATCCCATCACTGCTGCTACTGTCATCCTCATTAAGATTTAGCTCATACTGCCTCCAAAAACATTTAATAAGCTATTGCAGCCTTATCTTGACAATATTTGGGAAGGGGTTATTAGTTTAGCAGTAAAGTTGGTATTGATCTGTCCAAACATTAATCAGCACTGTGGTCGAGCGCAAGAAAAAAGCATGACGTCGCTTTTTCCTCTTGTAAAACCAGAGCTCTTCAGCACACCTCCGTCCTGAGTGATGGGTGGACCCCATGAAGGTCAGCCACAGCGAGCCCCCACTGAAACCTCTACAGACTTCAGTGTTACCTTACACTGTGTCGTCTCCTCTGCACCCCGCTGTCAATCAGTCTGCTGGTCCAACCTTCTCGAGTTGCATGAGCTATGATTAGCAATTTCTACCATTATGTATCCTCCCTGCATAATTCATGTCTTTCTTCCTTTTCACCGTCCACTGGAGAGAACACGAGAGGGGAATCCCACCCAGGTGGCTTGTCTTAAAAATAATGTTGCATTTTTAATCGGTCAAACATTGGATGCTTTATTATTGATGAGGGGATAATCGTAGGTGAAGGTTTGCCCCTCCGCTGTCAAGGAAACAAAATGGTGCAGAGAGTGTTGGGTCATTAGGCCGTCAGGGATCGGTTGCTCTCCTGATCCAGAGACCAAGTATGACAAAGCGGCATGGAGGAGATCCCTATACACTGACCAAAGTAGAGCAAGCATTTTCCCTTCCCTCAGTGGAGGCTGCTATTGTCCGGCTGTGTTAGTCTGCTGAGAGCCAACAAGGTTTGTTATTGGAGAAGCCTGCTCTGGTGCACTGTGGGATGGCTGAAGATCACAATTTGTTTGGGTCAGTGGGCAACCTCCAGGTCTGAAAAGTGAAGCCAATTCAAGTGTCTTAAACTTACATTATTTCTAAAAGCCAGCAGGGGGCGACTCATCTTGCTGATTGATTGAGAAGTCTGATTATATAGAAGTCTATGAGAAAACTGAATACCTCAGTAAATGTGAACATGAGTTTATGGTCTTAAACTCTAGTTTCAAGTCTTTTTCAATACAGCATGATGCTCATTTAGTAAATGACGGTCTCATTTAGAGTCAAAGAGACCATAAAGCAATGGATGCTTTATGGCACTGGTATCAACTGGTGTTGTCTAGTCTGGGTTTTTGTCTTAAAACTTTCACCTTTTTGTCTCAAAACTTGCACCTTTTTGTCTTGAAATGTTCATCCTTTTAGTTCATCAAAGTTCATTCTAAAATTGTCTTGTCCAGTATTCGGTTGTCCAGTACTCTCATGCCACAAACAAGATCAGTCCACAAACCAATAGTTTAAGTAAAATAAGAAAGTGTGAAATGCCCTGCCGGGAAGGGAATGAATATTATTTGAGTGACAAACTGCAGATAAAAGCAGACAAAACACTCCAAAATAGATTCTGTCTTTTCAGAGCTCAGGATTTTAGGGGGAGGCAGTTTAGAAATGGTGATGTTTTCTGCCAAGTAATTCTTAATTGCTGTGTTTTCATCTCCAGACAGGACAGTAATGACCAATTCTGAGTGACTGACCATGGGAATGAGCACAGCTTAAATCCTCTCTAGTCCCTGTATGTGCTCCAGTCTGATTCCTAAACTCACACACACACACACACACACTTAGGGTTACAGAGTTGAGTCTGCTTTACGGTGTAGCCACCCTTTGATTCACCGCTCAATGAAACTTGTGACTGTTTTAATTAAGGGGAAAAACACACTTACAGTGTAGCACATGGAAATCCGCCGCCGTGCACAGTAAGGGCGCTAATGCTTTTCTTCCTGTCGACGCAAGGCTGGCCCCCTTTTGTCAGACTGACCATTCACTTCTCATTCGTTTTCTTTCCCTTTCTTTTCTTCTGCTCTTAAGTATGGCATTGCATGAGGTCTGAAGCTAATGATGGGTGGAAAAGAAATATATTCAGGGCCCGGCCAGGTGAGAGAGCTTCATATGACCTGTTGGGATTGATGTTTTGTAAAAATAAAACACACACATTTATTACTTTTGTTTTGTGGTCTGTTTGTGACAGTAGACTGCCACAAGGGATTCTTTACAGAAACAGACAAATGATTCACTGTCTTCTGTGGTTTGTTGTGCAGGAAACAACTAATTCACAGTATGTAACTCTAAAGAAAATATCACCCCTTCTTACAATCAACTAAAATGTCCGGGCATGTGTGTGTACTATTTAAACTTTCCACTCTCAGTTAAGTAACGGAAAAGAATTGTACTCTCTGGTCATCAACCGGCATCTAAAACAGCTGACAGCTGTCTGCGGGTTCCCATGTTAGTCACAGAGGTACAGTTCTCTGTCGTTGTGCTATTTTGACAGATGTTTCGCCGAGGTTTGTGTATGCTGGTGTGTGACAAGTCCTACCTTCCTCTGGGGATCAATGTCTGTCCTGTTCTCTCGCCGATCTGATGTTTATCTGCTGGTGATCAATCACGCTGTTGACAGCCCGCAGGTTAGTGTTACCATCCCCGCCGCCTCTGAGTGGGCGTCTGTAGATTGAATACAAAGGACAGGTGATAACTAATAAGGATGCACATATTAATTAAATATATGCCAATATGTATGTGATGCATCAGGCTTTTAATTGTGCTGTGATGTGCATGAAAAATGTTGCTTATTACAGCTTATCTATAAACAAAATTTATTGTTGCTTTATTCTAACATTTTGAGGGAATATGTGATTTCTTTCAGTGTCATTAGTTTGCCTTTATAAATGAGTCTATAGAAACTCTTTGCTTTATAACTTGTGTCTGATGATATAGATATATAGATACAGAAAAGAGGGCTTCGATAACAGATTGGATTTTTGCACAACTTCAAAAAGAACCTCTTAATACTGTACGGCGCAATTTCTCGTATCCACAGCCCAAAATAAAGCCTCTCCACACTTAAAAGAAATGATTGATGACTCCCACTGCTCAAAGCAAATGGGCCCAAGTCAGGATTTTCCTTCTTAATGCAGGTGTCAGTAATCCTCCTTCGCCTCTTCAAGTGATGGTTTTAGCCTGAGGAAATGCTTGACCAGATTCCTCCCTTACCGCGTAGAAACAGTGTAATCTCTCAATCCTTGACACAGCAAATAAACACTGCACATAAAGAGAGGCCGGCAACTTTATCTCTCACTTCCTTCCGCATTGTCTCATTGACAAGTTTCAGGGGGAACCTCACCGACGAGAGAAAAGAGGAGCCATATTTCTTAGGTAACAAACCCAAAGGGGCTGTGGCTGGGGACTGAAGGTTAAGTGCATGTACTAACACTTACAAAAAGGAACTTAACACCTCAGGATATACATTGCATATACTTCCTCTTCCATTTGGTAACAATCTCTTCCATTTAACAGAGAGAAACAGCAACGTTATCCTGTTACACAATACGGGAAGGCGAGAAAATGGGAATATATAATAAATAAATTGGTTGAATAATATGGTGATTACATATTATATATATTTATTAATATAGTCACTTTGTTAGTGTAATAAATATTAGTCAAATTAAAAAAAAAATAAGTCAGTCTGAGGAGAAACTTATTTTGCTGTCACTCGCACTGCTGCAGCCACAGCACCTAATATGAGGTTAATGTCTTTCAACCTTTCTCATAAATTATTCCTTCAGATACCTGAACTCCCACTCCTCCACTAGCCCACCCCTCATTTTAATTGGTCAGGGCGCCTTTTTTCCCAGGAGATAACCTTACATTTAGGTGCATACCTTTTCTTTGTTCTCTGGGACTCGTCTCAGTTGGCTGTATGTTGTCTATATTTCAGTAGCAGTTTAGGTGAAAAGGTAAAACATTATTCACAGACAACAAACTTATTTTCTTAATAACCAGAAGAGCCAAAAACAGTAAGGTGGACAGGGTACATCCTTGTTACACAACAAGGTTTCAAATAAAAGCTTTGATGTGCATGTAGCACCTCAATCTGCACATCATCTCATAACTAAAAGATGTTTTCCTGAGACACAAAACAAAATGAGGCAAAACCACGATGCTCTTCTGATTAGATGAGATGTTAGAAGGGATGGCAACAAGCTTTCGTAGTTCCCTTTAGAGTCTTGTTGTTAGAGCTGCAGGGAGGCTGAGCAGTTTTATTTATTCATTCATGATATTTCCACATGCTCAGGTCTAATTTGAAAATCTCGCCCCTATTGACCAACATCTATGAGGCTTACACTCACTGATGACACATGTTAAATGAGATGATGAAAATGTGTTCACTGTTAAGGAGGACTTAAATATGACTGGTATCACTTGATCGTCTGCTCAGCCTCCTAAACACAATAAAGGAGAGGTTTTGACCCAACACTGAGCCGGTTTTGTGCAGCTTTCTAAACATGTTATCTCCACTGCAACATTTCCTGTTGCACTTTGAAAGGATCCTTCATATTTCCCCATTTCATCTCATTTTATTTAATGTGGCACCATACTGAGATATGGTACCACTGAAAAGTATAACTGGTAATTTGTTCAAGTTTTAAAAACATTTTTTTTTTTTTCTAATGAAACTCATTAATGCAAACATGACATTAAGAGGTTAGATCCAAAACATATTTCATGTTAATTATAATTGCATTATAGTAAAAGGACATTCCTTTGCAATTATCTCAAATTGTATTACTTTATGCAAGACATTCCTGATCTATTTTATTAATTGAAAGTTATTATTTTTTTTTTTTTAAATTGCAATGGTATTGACATTTAATTTCAGGTAAGCACGAGCAATTTAAATTACCCTGATGTTATATTTAAAAAAAAGTGACAAAGGGGGGAATATTAAATCTCTGGCTGATGCCCAGGGGGCAGTATTGGCTGCACATAATCCAACTTAAACTGCAACACTGCATATTAACCTTTGCATCTACATGGGTATAATGCTTAAATATTTCCTCAAGAGTCTCATAAAAACTGTTGTTCAGCTTGGTGTCGACTAAAACACAAATTGAACTGTGAAAGGAGGCGTGTAACAAGCCCGAGGAGATTTTTGCTTTGGACGTCTTTTTTTATGTATAACCTGTAAACAAGATTGTTTACTTCTGCTGCTAAGCAAACAGATTGGAGTTGAACAGACAAAAACAGGTTTGATAGAGACACGACCGATCCTGAGGCCCAGGATCAGCAGCACTAATGGGATTAGATTTGCCACTCGTGCGCACGCACGCACACACACACACACACACACACACACACACACACACACACAAAACACCATCACTTTCACTCACAGATCTGAATAATCCATCACTGTGCTGCAATGAAATGAAATAATGTTTAAATTCTAATGGGGAAATAGCGTCAAAAACACGTTACTAATAACATTAAGTCTTCCCTCAATCGCTGAAAGGACTTTTCAAATTCTCCTTTCTTAGTTCCACCTCTAAGGGGCAGCAGAGTCCTGCTTTTACCACAGGCAGGTCATCCTTGAGCAGTGACTGCCAAGTGGGACCCTGGTTTGTCCCAAGAAAACAGCAGTAAGGAACAAAAGGACCAAAGTTCAACTGACACGACGACTTATTTTATTTTATTTTATTATGCCTGTATTACCTGTTTCAATTACTTATGTTTTGACTTTACAGTATTTATCTTTTTTGTCACTGATTAATTTACACTATGGCAATTTAAGTTTTACGAGGAGCAAAAAAGGTGAGTTTTAAGGAAGAAACAAATCCTCTTTCTCTCTGACACACACTCACACACATCGCCACACACACACACACTGCATTCAGCGGGGTTCGCTTTCCTTCTCTCAGCAAACATGTTGATATGGTGAGACTGAGCTGCTGGGTGGGCTCCACAGAGGGAGCGCAGGGCCCTCCGTTCAAGGCTATCGAGTGAAGTGTTCTTTGATAACAAAAAAAATGAATTGAGCCCACCAAAAAAATTACTGATAAGTGAAAAACGTGGCCGGGGCAGTTCCCTGGGTCGAGCTGTGGGATGCGACAGAGATTAATAAAGAGAGCAGGTCTGAGGAGGGAGAGGGTGACGGTGAGGTTAGCCGAGGGCCAGACAGCGCCAGATGAAAGTGGGAACTCTCTCCCACAGCTGTCAGCAGCTTTTAATGCAAACTTTTGCTATTGATTGGCAGAGCCGGCCAGGTTCCACAAAACTGTCAGAGTTTCTCCAGTGCTGGATGGATTGCGTGGCATGAGGGGTCGAGTATCAGGTTTGTCATCCTGAGAAACTGGAGTTAAATCTACTACTTCTATTGCAGCGTTACTGTTGTTTTTTTTTATTTTTGTTGATTAAGCCATGTGTTTGTTTTATTGTGGCTGTGAGTTTACTGTAAAATAAGCTTCCCAGGGCTCCATAGAAAAAGCCAGTTCGCTTCAATCCAGTCAAAGTGTGTGAAATCTGCGCCAATGTTTACCTCAGATCCGAACAAGTGAGGGTCCATGTTGAATACAGTAATCTTTAGCCTTTACACAGCACCATAATTGAATCAAGCCATGATCTTTCATCCCTGTAGTTATTTTAAGACATGAATGACACAACAAAAATTGAAATGCAGCCCTGCCCCCCCTTTCCCATTTCAACAAAAGGTCAGAAATTCAATCACCACTGCTGCTATTGCTATAATAATATATGTATGGGAAACAGCCACAGTTACTGACCGCCAAATTCTTTGGCTGCCTTTGGTCATTTTGTCTTGCCTAAGAACAGAGGCGTCTCTCACTGGAGTTATCCATTAATCCCAGCAGGGCTGAGTATATATGCAAGCGAAACAACACCAACACATTTGATCCTTAAATCTGTTTGGTTCTCGTCCACACTGCACGTTATTCCTATTCAGACACTGACATTAATTTTAATTATCCAATTATTTCTTTAATTTATTTTCTGACTATCATATAATAAAATTTCAGGACAAGCCAATGCATAGTTTCAGGCATTATCTACAGTCTTTCCACAAGGATTAGTCAGTTTTTATAGTGATTTTTAAAAAAAAAATTATTATTTTTTTTTATATACATTTTACATTTACATATATATATGTGTGTGTGTGTGTGTGTGTGTGTGTGTGTGTGTGTGTGTGTTTATATGCATTGGTTTTTAGAGAGAAGCTTCAATTGTATCATTTGTAATTTGATGAAATACATTGTTATTGCACCTACTGTACATCAGATAAATTGCTGAACAACATCTGATCTTTTGTTTCTCAAACACCGACAGAATTTTTATTTAGTCGAGTGGATCCACGTTGTATTTTCATCTGCAACAATGTTTCATGCAAAAGAATTTGGCATTAGAGAGAGCCAGTAAATGAGAACACTATATCAGAGAAGTGTGCGAGATAAGAGAGTGAAAGTGGGAGTGATGTTAGCAGCCAGAGCACAGTGTGGGGGAGAGGAAATGTGGACCAGGAGAACAAAGTGAGCGAGGTAAACGGAGGAAGTGGATTTGAGCTGAAATAAGCAGCCTCATTAATGCACCGTCACAGCTTTCATTAGCCTCTGACAGAAAGCTGCACCAGTCAGACAGAAAGAGACGTTAAGAAAAAAAAATGACACCCAACTAACCGAAAGACAATCAACAAAGAAACTGACTTCCTGGATTATTTTTCGTTGGTGTGTTTTATTACACGAGAGCTAGTGAATTAGTTTGAAGTGAATCTTTGAGGAACTTCAGAGAATTATGTCACAAATAAACTGAACTGCCTCGTCATCAACACCCCCATAGGCAGCACTCCTCATAATAATATGAGCAAAATAAGTGTCAAATTTTAGGTCAAGCAGCACACATTTTTTGCTACAGTCTGTCCCTCATAAATAGTGAAACATTATTTGGAAATATTCTGAATTCAGAGATTAGTGAGACAAAAAGGTAAAAAAAGACTGTATGTATAAAATAAATTGTACTTTATATGGAAACTACTGAAAACAGTTTCCCTGTTGCAGGAAGAAGAGACAAATGTTTCTTATTGTGATTTTTTTTTTTTTTTTGCCAGTGTGCTTGCTGTTTCTTGCAGCAGGCATTTTTAAACCCTTGCATCTATTACCTTTCACCGGGTAAATACCTAATGCTGGAAACATTTGTCAATGTATGCAGCTGGCTGAACAGAATAGATTATTAGGAAGTGAGGGGAAAAAACACACACACACACACACACACAGCTTCTCCAAACAGCACAAAGCTTGCCGTACAAAGTGTGTTTCTCTATACCGCAGACATAAAGAAGCGACGGAAATGGCAGCACTTGCAGACAAAAACCTTAATTTATTGCCACCAGCAGCAATATTAAACATATAATTATTATAATGAAGGTGTATTAGTCAAGTCAAATTATTTATTTGCAGCTTTTAAAGAGCGTACAAAAAAATACACGGTGATCACAGGTAATAAACAAGAAACTAATCTTGAACAGGAGCCACTGGACCCAGAGGTTGTGTTTGAATGGATTCTGAGTGTACAGGAACATGTGTGTGTGTGTGTGTGTGTGTGTGTGTGTGAAAGGTACAAACATTGTGTGAGGAATTTATGTGGTTTGTACTGTAGTGTGTTTACATCAAGCCTCATTAGGGATTTATAGCTGACGCACTGCAGCTCATTCATTCAGACTCGCTGGGGTCAACGCAGTGGAAAGGCACGAAACGCTTATTGTAAATAATTGAAGGAGAGTATAAAAATACAGAATTACCAAATGGGCTTGTAATCTGTAAGAAAACTTTGCATTGCAATATGCAGTGAGCGATCAATAAGTAACCTGGAAAAATAAATCAGGATTTTCCAGAAATGTGCTTTGTAATCATCTGAATGGAGCAACTTGCTGTACAATTTGAGAAGTTAAAGAAGCCTGTAGTTTATACATCTGCACAAAAGCAGCTGAATTCAAAGAAACTAAGGCTTATAGCCGAAAAAAAAAAAAACAAAGGGAAAATGGAAATAATATTAAGAAATAATGTTTCCTTTTCGAATATAAGAGCAACACATGCTGCAGCGACATTTTTTTCTTTCAAAAAAATCTAAATACATCAACAATTGCTCAGCCACTGGCGATAGGCCTCTAGAATGTGCTCGGCAAGTAGTAAAGAAAAACTTAAAAAAATCATCAATAGTATAGCGGCCTCCTGTTGGGTCCTGTGGCCAGTGCTGTGCAAACAGCAGAAAGTTGCGGCGTGTGAAGGGTAATGGGACATCCAACGCCAGGGGACAGCAGGCGGCAGAGTCACACACCGCTGCCGAGAGAAAGATGAAGTAATCTCAGGAAACAAGTAGACACACTCCACTTCGAATTTCGCCCCAAACAAGATTAAAGTGACATTATTCTATGAGAGTGTGGCAACAGTATTAATCTTACACATAGAGGCAGAGGCTAGACAAACACGAGCATACAGGAGCACATTCTTTATGTTGTCAGTGAGGTCCAGAAGTGGCCTGGAGAGCACCTTCATCTCATTTTGTCCCGTCCTTTTTTTTTTTTTTTTTTTTTTTTTTTATTACCATTTTTATAGAATCTCTTAATGTGAAGTAACTGTGTATTCATTCATACTAGTAGCAATGAACCATTTTTTAAAAAAATTCAGCAGCAAAACAAGTAAATATGCTGAATGGAAACATGGAGTTAGGTGTACAAGTAAGTTAGTTTGGCCTGAGAACCAAAGAATCCCCACCCATGCCATTTAGGAATTCATCAGTTTCAAATCTGCTAAATGAGCGTTACATTGGGGTTTTGTTTAGAACCTGTTGCATAAATAAGCCGGTCCCCTAAAACCCCACTGAGAAAGACAGAGCTTTAATGAGTGGGGTTTAAGCCCCTCCGCCCATCTACTCCTCCACTCTCAGCTTGGTCTCCTAATGAGCCATCATCATGCAAAACTGCCAGCTTGATACACATTAATTGGATTTTCACTTTTTCACCAATTAATTGACCAGCATTGTCATGTTGGCCGGCCTCCGAGGGGCTTTCTAAGGAAAACGGGGAAGCTTCCCCTTTTTTTTTTTCCCACTCTCGCTGACTCTAATAGCTGCTGACTAGAGAGGGGAAGCACTTTCCTTTTCTTTTCTTCTTTACTACAGAGATCAGCTATCTCATTATAGGCTTATGACATTTGTTGGAGCCAATCCCTTTGTGGAGAGCAAACAGTTTGTGTGCTGCTCAGTTGAAGCCTTTTACAGTTTGTTAACCTGCCTCTGCCAGTGCCAGCCCCCCCAAGGGATGAGGGGGTGAAGCCTGATGTGCAGTGAGTCACTCACATTCCCGGCACCCTAGAGGACAGACCACAGGGTGAGGCAGAGCAATCCCACGCCACCTTGTTCAGCAAGCACCAAAACAAGAAGCAAACGCAGCCGCGGCGTTTCACAACTGTTATATGATATGTTGACACGTCAGTGTGTTTTCCCAACTCTGCCAGAGGCGGAGCGGCCGAATCCTCGCAGCTCAGATCCACTCAGGAAGGGTGCAAGGTGGATTTAAAAAAAGAAAAAAAAAAGCAAAGACAAACATGACCTTTAGTTAATCATCTACCCAAACTGATATTTGCTAGTTACCTTGTTGAGTGTGTGTCATGACTTTGGTTGTTTAAATATTAACAAAGTCTAAATGGAGTTTACAGTTGGGCTCCATGGTGATGGCATCACCGTGTCTGTTTATCTTAACAATAAGAAATATTTAATATTTAATAAAGCAAAAGCACATTCTGCTGCACAGAACCAGTCACGCGAGCAATGTAAATTCCCATCTAAACTTCATTACACACTCTTACTATTACTTTTTTTCAGACCCTTAACATCAGATTTGTGAATAAATCCAGAGCTATCACGACCCTGAGAGGTTAAAACTCAGTGGAATGAATGGTGAGGACTAGACCATTGTTAATCGGATCAACGTGTTACCACCAAGAAGACATCCTGAGGTTGACCATAGTTTGACCACCATACAGCCGCTCATTACGTCTGCATTATCGCTCTGCTTCGTTGACCAGCGAGCAGCTTCAGGTCAGGAAGACGTGAGCCATTGATCGGTGCGTTTTGCTAATGTATTGCCTGTAAACATCAGTTATGCTGTAATTCCATTTGCAAATATCACATGCGTAATTTGTCACAAAAAGGTGAAAAATCCTGCATCACAATGAAAAACGGCAAACAAAAACTATGATAGTTTATCATAGAGCAACAAACATTTCTGTGAAATGAATCACATGCAGTAATATAGTGGAAATAATTAATCTGTTGTATTGAAGGTAAAAAATAAACAGGGTGTTATTGTGTCTGAATTACAGGACGGGTAACTTTTTGCATCAGTGGCTCTCAGAGAACGGTATGTGGTATTGATCCCTCACTTCGTTTTGACAATTATTTAATGTAATAGTTGTCTAAATGGGCACAACTTGATGTTTGAACCTGAGGTGCACAAAAATAATAGCTACAACAACAGCTCTCTGGGGTCAATGAAAGGACACTTTGTCAGCAAACTCTTTTTTTAAAAGGTAACAACAACCTTTAGTGAAGCTTGAAAATAAACTATTCCCCTCAATCAATACGCTCCTCCAGTCAGAGAAGGTTGAAGGTTAGGGGGCGAACCCAGATGAAACATTTGATTGGACAATCAAGGACATTAGCCTTAATTAATTGATCCAGGGTTCAGGAGGAGGAGCGGTTTATAACATATAATGTGTTGGTTTCCGTAACCATGAAGGATTCCATTATTTATGTAAGAGAGTCCATTAAGTCACATTGGGGGGAAAAAAATAGGCGTTTTTAATGGCATCACCATTTAATCAAGCAGAACTTCATTAATCCACATAATTAATTGAGCAGGCTTTGCTATGTTCCTTTTGCTACCTTTACTTTCTGGTCGGACGGACATGTTTCACCATTATTGTTGTCCCGTCCCTCTAAGGGTTGTGAGTTAATCTGCATGACCCAGCACCTGTCACATACTAATAAACACAGAACTAATTGACTTTGTTGGCCCACTTATCAGCCGCCTCGCCAGTCAAAGCAACCTCTGAGATTTTTTTTGTGTGTTTACAGCAGGACTACCAGGTGTGTCTCATCAAGCAAGAAAAATATTCATTCTATATATAGGTCATTCTGTTAGTGTTATGGGGCATTATAGTGGAGAACAATGTATCAGAAATTAGATTAAAATGTACAGTATGGACAATACCTGAACAGGGAAATGATAAGAAGGGTCAGATTCCAATAATTTGTTATTAATATGTAAATAGTTTAATACACAATGGTTTGTTACACTGTAGCTAGTTATTATTATTACTTAATGTGTCATGAACAAAAGGGCCCAGTCCACATGGACTAAAATCAGGTTTTAAAAAAGCTTCTATTTCTGAAGTCAGTGATTTTAATTATTAACAAATTTCACAATGGAAAAGCAAAGTTCGGCGAAAATGAACTTAATTTACATAGCGTAGCATAGCATTTACATAGCATAGTTTTTTGTGACGCCCAGGAGGATCCAAAACCACAGGTTGAATACCACTAAAGTGTTTTATCAAGTGGGATTCAAATTTGTTGAGTGTTGTTGAGGCATGCTATAAAACGTTTATATATGTATGTATGTAAAAAAAAGTCAATAAATAGTTTGTGCATTACCACAATTCAGTTTCAGAAAGTGCTGCAAAAATTTGTTTGTGTTTCGGCGCTAACGCCCTCCAGTGGTCGTAGCAATGACATGAAGAGCAAAGAAGGAAGTAGTGTGACGTCATTGCACCAACTGTCCACCAACTTTTTTCAAAGACCAGCAACAGATTAACAAAAATGTCACAATCCGGTAATGACAATTCAAATCGTAATCACAGCTTTACCTCTGACTTCAGCAACGAAATACTTAGAAGTTATATTTTGTTAAAAACTCTTTTTTTAAAGTGGGAGGGATTTTTTTTTTTGCCAGCCCCTAATTTACATCTCTCGTCACAAACATTCATGTGTATGCCCAAATATGATGCACAATTTTTTAGTTACGATTACAATTCTTATTTGCCATTGACCTCACTGAACGGTCAAGGACAGTATATAGGGCCGAAGTGGCATACAAGCCATGCTATGTATGCCACGCTATATACAGAGTAACCACATGCCGCAGTCTTTTCCCTCTACACATACTCTATATACTGTCTCTGTCTCTCTCTTTCCCTGTGTTGCTGTCGTTGTCTCATCCCTTTACACACTGACGTGCACACGCACACAATGGCTGTTCAAACGTTTTTCCAGGGTATTTCTCGGTTAATTAACAGATTAGTGGTGTGGGGCAGCTCCGAAGTTCACAGGTCAAGACTAAAGCCTCTAACTGGGAGGATAATCAGTGGCAGGTGGGTCCACACTTCTCCTGTTGCCCCTCACAAAACCCTCCCCTCTTGACTTGACTTGTGGCAGAATAACCCCACCACCCCCTACAAACTACCGATGCTCTTGACTCGAGCCACTGTTAATGCACCAAAAAAAGCGATAGAGGTGGTGCGAGGGGGCGAGCAATAGGGCTGAGGAGGGGAGGTTTGAAAGAGCAGGAGGAGAGGCCTGCATTGGATAGGTTCTGGAAATGGGCCATCCTTTCATACACCATGCCAGGACCCATATTTACAAAACTGACCAGTGGGATTCTCTGAGCACAGTTCCACTGAATGGAGCGTGGACTATAGGAGCGTAGGCCTGGTGCTAATGCTATAAAATAGAAATACAATAAGAGAGACGGCTGCAAAGAGAATGAGGGCTTGAATCTCTCTTTTTTTTTTAACCCCCGTCTCCATTCACTCCTCCCATATTCCATTCCAGGTTCTGCTTGGTGGAGAACTCCATTGTGAGCTTGTGAATGGGAGACTTTGGGAGTGTCTCTCCTTCTATTAATTAGGACTGGCCAGCGTTTCCGCTCCCCTGTGAGCCCCTTCATTATTATTTCTTCACATTCTTTTGCAAAAGTTAACCCCATTCCTTCGCTCGCACTTCAAAGACCTCTTTGACAAAGACGCGGTCTCTAGAAAGAAACGGCAAAAAAAAATTTATTTCAATCTGCACCTGAAAGTCATATCCTTTAATGCAAATATGTGAATATATATATTTATAACAAAATAAAACACTTTTGTGGTAAAATACAGTGAGAAAACCCCCATACATACATTACTCAAATATGATGTCAAATTCCTGACAAACTAACAAATAACTAAAGGGTTAAAATACAAAATGATGACAAAAGATGTCAGGGAGCTTTACAAATACACAAGAAACATGGAGGACATACACACTTATTGAAATGCCAACCTAAAATATACCTCCCCTTCATCTTTGGCGAACATCAACGAGCAAAGAAGTCCTGGGGTGCATTCTCCCGCTGCCCAGCATGCACCCATTTACTGAAAAAAAATCACTTTGCCTCATTAGCTACACACACTCTTAGTTTGTCACAATGCCTTTGCTTGAGTCCTGCTAACAGAGCCCCCCCCAACCCCTCTGCTTCTTTAAGGTGGAGTCTTCAGGGGCCAGAGGCACAGTTTGGGTGACTGAGGTCTTTTCTTTCTGCCCCTCTCCTAGCTGGTTTAAGGGTTGTAATTATCTTTTGCTGGGGGAGGCTGTAAATTGGATTAAAGTGGAGGGTCTCGGCTGAGTGGATCACCCCCCCACTCCCCCAACCCCTTCAGCCCCTCCACTTCCCCCGCCATCTCACCACTTGGTGGGCCGTGCGCTGATAAAGTGCGGAAAACCGGATTTGGATTCAGCCTCAGCATTCACGGCTTCCTGCCGGAAAAAATGAAATTTTCCAACAGAAGGGGCCAGTGTGCCTGTGGTATCTGTCCGTGTGGTGTATTTCATCTGGCCTCACTCTTCCAGAAACACCATTACCTACGTTATCAGTGTGAACCGGCTCAGCCTGACCAGACTAGGGGGCCTGGCCTGCTACCCGTACAGTCTCTGACCATCTCAGCAGTGTAGCTCTCTTCAGTGCCAGTGGGCTGAATTACACTTTATGTAATTGGCAGTTATTTATTCAGGATTTTGCAAGATCTATTGTATGTTTACCGATATGACTGACCCTTAAGTTATTGAAAACTAGTGAATATAATGCTCACAATTTATAGTAAAGGATTGAAAGAAACGCATACATTAGAGTGAATGTATGGGCAGTTAAGAACTAAATTTGGGCAACAAGGTAGAAAATAAATAAAATAAAATAGGTAGATGATGACTTCTTGGGGAGTGAAGTAGTTTTCCCGGCGATTGTAAAATTCTAATCCTGTCGGGGAATGTCTCCTGGTCTTTACAGATTGCTGGGATACTGGTGCGTGAAATGGCAAGTCTACCTTTCCAAATGATGTGAACTCTGTTTTTGCAAAAGCTCTCACAACTCGTGGCAGGTGCAGCATTTGCATTGAATGGACTTGTCCATGGAGAGATTGGTGCCCATGAACACATCTGAATCCAGCGTGATTAGAGACTTTTTTATTTTTTTTTAGATTTATGTACATGGGATAGACACAGCAACAAATATAAAACAAACTGTAAACTAATAATCTCTAATATGGAGGTCATATTGTTTCTTTCGAAAAAAATATCTGACATATAATGCAATGCAACAAAGACACATGATAAGTCTTTGTTGCATAGCTCTGGATTGCATTATATTTTTCAACTTGTTATGTAGTAAGTACGTACAATTTTTTAGTAATATTTCTATTTTTTATACCTTAGACAGAAATAGTGAAGTTTTGACTCTTCATCAAATAATATAAAGGGATTATCAAATATCATATATTGTTAAAGATTAACCAAACTCTCCTCATCTGCAGCTGTAACACTAATATGATAATGTGTTAATGCATAATAGAATAGCACAATAAAACACACCTTGTTCTGCATAATGAGCATTTTTCTCACACTAGTACTTAACACTATTAATTTCTAACTTTATAATTCTTCACTTTCACTCTAAGATCAAAATTAGTATTTTTATATTGCGGTATTGCTACTTTTACACAAGTAAAGGAAAACTTTACTGCTTCTTACACCACCAACTCTTGCTTGCAAGTCAGGCATTATCTTTCACAAACGCAAGCTATAAAAAAATAATCAAGCATTATCTTTCATAAACGCAAGCTATAAAAAAAATAATCAATGATGCTCACAGCGGACAGACACAGTAACATGTTGAGAATCTTTCCTCAGGTGAAAGGTTTATATCTCTCACTTCCAAAACCAAATTTGTGAATAGAGTAAGTGAAGTAGCATCAGGGTTTTCTCAGAGGTAATACCAAACTAGGTTGAGTGGTCCCCTATTGCGGGTATAATGACCTGAAACCTGAAGAGCAATGAAAGGGAGTCTATTGAGGAGGGTTTTTCCATTCACGCAAAATGTCAATGCATTTTCCAACAGACACTTACAAGGGATCAGTGGACCCTCAAGTGTTCATGAAGAAAATAACCTTTCAGTACTACACAGGGATGCTGCTCGCCCGAGCCATTCTACGACCATAACACCTCTAATGATTTAACCAAATAGCTTTGGCATTTTAGGAAGATAGACAAAGAAAAAAAATGATGACAGTATTCAAAAAAAAATAAAAACATAAGAAAACATCAGCGGCTTTCCTTGGTTTACTTATGCCTTTGGGCGATCTGCATGAAATGATGGAGCAAAAAGGCCACACAGAGTGCAATCGAGTAAACCATCCTGCTCCTTGGGTTTTAGTTACCAGCATGGAGGTGTTTTCTCACAAGGCGCTAGAAAAACAGCTATCTGGGATGCTCGTCTTTTGATGTTTCCTCTCAGCCGCTGAGATAAATGGGTGGGAGTACTGCTGGTAGGAGATTCCTCAACACAGTGGGAGCTGAGGGCCGTCACTACGAGTGTTTGTCTAAGATATGGACTGTTTGTAGTACTCCCCACTACTAATTCATTTATTATTATGCACAAGAAATATGGCCCGGGAAATAAAAAACATGTTTTTGTACATTATGACACCACCTCCCTGTTTCAAGTATCTGAGTTAGTTATATGCATGTATTATTTCTTTTAAATTCAAATCATTTTATTTCATTATCTAAGTATGCTCAGAAAATATATTCAGTGATGAATTCAACACAGCCACTGTATCTAATGACTATGAGAAAGTGCATTATTATGAAAAGATCCTGGCAGTGAGTTAGAAAAACAATAAATGTTCACATGTGCAGCTTTTAATTTGTAACTTTTAATGGATTCGAAGACAAATAATGTTGCATTCACGAGTGCATGCTGTTGAAGTTGACACGCTCTTTTGAGGACACTGTGTACAAAAGGGGGCTTTGCTAATCCAGGTCTGTGTGCGGACGGATCAACCACAGATCCCGACATGTTTAGACCGGATATGTGGCGGCAAATGAGGGCATTCTGTCTCAGTGTTTATTAGACAGTAGTCAGAACCTCCTTTCATCTTTAATTTCCTGCCGTGTCATCTGGAGACAAAGATCAAACAGGGGACAAAGTGACCCTCCACGCTCCAGACTCCTCCGAGGGAGAGTGAAGAACCCCCACTGTTCACTCGCCCTGACCCTATCTCTCTCCACTTCCTCTTCACACAATCCTCCTCCAACCAGGCCGGCCCTTAAAAGGTAAAACTTATCAAAGCTATTTGTCTGCAATGAGCCTGTTCACTCTGCGTTACTGATTAGTGATTGACTCGGGAGCCATTTGTACACTCGCAACTTGATTCTGTCATTGACGAATACCGCGTCACTCCCCGGGATTTAATGTTCCGTACAGGCGGCCATGAATCTGTCACGTTGACTTAATCTGCTTTTCATTTGCATTTCGACTTCTTGCGCATCTCCTTGGTGTGTTTCACCCTTCAGAATGGCCATTCGGCGAGCCTCTCCTTTCTCATCAGGAAAAAAACTTTCATTGCCAATCTGCGCAATCCACGTCAATCAAACATCTGTTCGCCGCTTTTTTGTCCACTGCTGCACCTGCTGACCTCCAAGTGACCTGCAAAATAAGCAGCGAGGCGGGAAACCACGGGAAGCCATTTACTCTCCCAAAGCTGCCTTAGAATGGTGAGAGCCAATCGGTGCTCTTTTTTTGTTGCTTAAATGTACTCCAGACCTTCTTATGTTTGATTTTCTTTCTCTTTTTTTTTTTTTTAAATGGCAACCACAGTGTTACATATAGGCAAAGGGGAGGTGAAATTTCTCTCTTCCAAATGGATTGCAATTTCCCCCCATTTAGCACCTGAAGGTAATTAGCTTGAAGAGATTGCAGAGTGAGAAACACGTTCATGGAACATTAACTCTCGCACATTCTCCAGTTGCAGGGAATTAATAGGAAAGATTAAAGTTTAAAGAGAGCAAATGCCATTAGCTCACAAACCCCTTCTCTGGGGCTGCAACCAAACCATGCTAAACCAACGCTGCTTTTAAGATAGCTTTTTTCCCAGCCCCCCTCATGATTGTTGTCACGTTACATGCAAAGTTTCATATTCAGTGCACACACTGATGCATCCGCTGCATGTTGCAGAGGCTCAGCTGCCTGCAGCTTTATACTGTCCAACTTTTTTTTTTGCATGTCCTCTCAACTGCCCCCTGCATTATACTAATAACCAGCTTGGCATGTGCTAAATTTAGCGACAAGCCAGAGAAACATAAAATAATCAGCATCAATGCAGATTTTAATATACTTATTTTTCTTAACTTATCATGTCTTATTTTGGTGCCTTCTAGGATTTTTTCCAGGTCTCTCTACATGTATCTAATCATTTATTTTCATCATACATTGAGTTTTCGTTCGGATACACTTTTCTCCACTTATTTGCCCATTTAGCCGTTCATCCATCAATCTATCTACCTTAAGGGGATAGAGGAGGAGACGGCAATTGGCAATGAATTTTTAGAGGCCATCCCACTCACAGATTCCATCATTGCCTGAAAAATTCTGTGAGGAAAGAAAAAAATGAAATTGAGACATGGTAGAATTTATTGCCCAGAAAATTCCATTCTACTATCTGATTTGAAAAGTCCAGTCCTCCTAGCTTCAGAAAATCTATTTCCCTCCACATTTTAATACCCCGCGTAGCAGTCCTCATAATTCATTCAAGTGTGTTAAGCTCAGTTTTATTAGATCTGAAACAAATTTTGGTGGGGATCTTATAGGTCATTAACCATGGAGTAATTTTATCCTTGTTTCCCTAATGATGCCATAATGGTGAGTGAATTTCTTAACTAAAGACCAAAGAACATTGTGAAGGTCAGCTTCATCTGCAGGCTCCTTCAAGCGCTTCTCGGAGAGATTGGAAAAGTCGCACATTTTTGAGGAGTCATTAATAACCTTAAAGCTGAGAGCCTATTTGCGTTCCCGCTCTCTACCTTTTAATTTCCCTGCTTTCTCTCTCTCTCTCTCTGCTCTGTCTTTTTTTGCTCTTTGATTGCCCTCATGCAGAAAGAAAGGAATGCTGTGTGCGTGAACGGGTTAGTGTGAGAGTCAGAGAGAGAAAGAGAGGGAGAGCAGAAATGGTAGTGTAGTGACATACAGATCCCAGATGTGATGCCGCTATAATTTGAATTTTATGCCTTTGTTATCGCTTTAATCATTTTCTTTATTCGTTTTGTTTCAGCGGTCCGGGAGAGACACCTGATAGGGTAAACCACCTAGGGACCCATTTTTATTTGGAATGTGGTGCAAGGTCTAATTAGAATTTGAATTTTGCTGAGCCTTGAAATGGCTGGTACTTTATCCTGATCGCCTTAGATATTGTTCCAAGTCAATCATTTGTCATCGCAAAGCATGCTGGGAAGGCTCCGCTAATGAAGCCCTGGGTTCATTCGCCATTTTTTTTTTGCTGCCCTGGCATTTTTGTCCATTTAGGCTGCCTGATGTAGGGACGACGAGCGGTTATATATCCATGTTACGACACCAGCAGGAGCGCGCTGTGGTTGGACTGCTGGTGTCACATCCATCTGAGGTCTGTCACCATTCAGTGTCTGCACACTGCAAAGGATTTCTGTCTTTTACAGTGTGCATTTTCTTTGTTGGCTCTTGATTTATATTCTGTGTGCAATGGTGGAAAACATCATACTGTAAATATGTACAGATCTGAAATACTTCACTTCTTTACTCCTCACATTTCAGTGGGAAATATTGTTACTTCATTAGATAGTAACTAATTTGCCTATTACCTGACATACTGCAGTTAAAGGTGCAGTGAATAAATTCGAGGCAGCTAGCAGCGAGGTTGCAGATTGCAACCAAATGAAACTTCTCCCATGTGCCGAGTGTTTAGGAGCAAATCTTAAGTGTCTGTTTGATCCGTTTTTAGGCTACTGTAGAAACATGGCAGAGGTCCAACTCTAGATAGATATATATCTGTAGACAGAAACGGGTCATTCTAAACTAACAACAACACATTTATTCTCATTTTCAGACCATTACATACAAAAGTAAACAAAATTATTAATAATATATTGCATTTCTGCTAATACATCCCCCTTAATGCTACATGCTGTTTCTGTAAGAATAATTTTGAGGTACTTTTTTTTAACTTTATTTTCCATATTATACTACTTTATACTTCAACTTCACTACACTTCAGATTGATTAATACTTTTAATAATCTCCATATTTGTTCTTTTTGACATTAAATGCATTATCTACTCATAATGGAGTATTCTTAATCTGAATACTTCCACAGCTGACAGAGTTTCAAGAAAACGCGAAAAAATAGCAGCGTAACTCAACAAACAATGAATCGTTAAATATATACCATTATACAGCACGTCCTATTTATCGATTCATAGTCAGGCCTGTTGATTATGAAAGAAAACTAACTTTAGAGTCCTTGTTGAAAGATAGTTGTGTAAAGTCTGTGTGTGTGTGTGTGTGTGTGTGTGTGTGCATGTCTCATTTAGATGGATTCCTCCCAGGGACAGGGGACGAGTAGCTGTCCTGTACGTCGCTGTGTGAACAGGAAAAGGTAATGGTGTTTTGTCACAGCCTATCTGGGTTAACGTGTGTCCTCCTCTCAGGTCCCCTCCAATGCATTTTATTTCCCGAGCGCCTCCTTCGGAAAGATTGGAGTTGACAGGCGTTAACATTTAGAAATGTACCAATAAATGGCATTCATGGGTGCTGATGTGCAGTTTGCTGCAAGTATATATATATGAAGGGCAGTGCAGCCGTCATGTGTGTAAAAATGGAATATTAACTTCAAAGTATATATTAATTATGATATAGTTGCATTGTGCTGGAGGATAAGACATACAGTAGGAGTTCCTTTATCTTTTACGCAGAGTGTTTGGTATTCATTTGTATTATAAATCATTGTGCCTCAGCTCTGCTTGAGCGGGCAGGTATCTCTCGACCATACACATGGTACTAGACTTCTCTGCTAATTGTGTTTAAATCTAATTGGAACTGAAGTAGGAAAAGTCTAGAAAGCCTGCTTTGAACTCCTTTGAAAATAAAACAAAAATTCTTTTTGACAAGATGATGGATCACCTGTAAGTCTACCTGACACTGAAATTAGGGTTTTTAATGACATGCTGCCTCCTCCTAGATGTGAAATTCAAATTCCCTCCCTGGTCTCCCTCCCTGTCGTCACCTGTCCCTTTGACTCGCGTACGCCAAACACAGGCACTTTGTCTTTGTCACTGGGAGCAGGACAATGTTTTTCACCAGCAAGCTTTTGTATTAACCAATCTCATATGGAACTGAGGACATAGCTCATTGAGCAGCGTGTTGTTGTTACGCGAGCGTATTTTTCCTTTCATAGGGACCAGCCACAGATTTCTTGTACCACTCATTTTATCCCCCCTGCTTTATCCCCCCTCCTTATTGCTCTATAAATAATCAGAACTGAATTCAAATTTCTGAAAATGTATCGATCAGATAAAGAAATTAAATAATATTCCGTTTTGCTTAAAACCTAAATTTGACAGATGCTTAAAATCCAAATATTGACTGGAGACACATTAGATTAAAAGTGAACTAAGCAAAGAGTTGATCTTGACATCTGAGCTCTCTTGGCACATGGATGACGCTGGTATATGGTGTCACCTGTAATCAGGTGTGGCACCTCTCATGAACACCAGCGTCGGCTCCCTTGTCACCACACAAGGCTCTGTTTGAAAGGGGGGCCACAGTAATCCATCCTGAAGCGTGAGGGAAAGGCCCTGGCTGGCTCTGGGACTGGGAGCAGTGAGAAGCAAATGAAAAATCAATGCCACTGTGACACATTAACTTATCCCCCAATTTCATAACTGGCATTAGGTGTCAGGAGAAATCTGCAGCGTGGAGGCGGCTGGTTGGGCCTTATTGGCTTTCACAGCCACTCAGCTGGTGGAAGAAGTGGGCGCAAAGTGAGGAGTCACAGAAAAATAATAACAAGACGATCAAGGGCTTTGTCAGTCGTAGATGCTGGGCTCACAGTGAGCAACATGCAGGACAGGAAGCCCTTCAAGCTTAGCTCAGCAAGTTTCTTTGTGCGTTAATGCACATATTTGATTAAAATTTGATGCTATTATGTATTACTGACAACATTATGGGTGTGCATCAGGGCTTTTCGACCATGGCAAAAATCTCAATCATGATTACTTTATTCAATATCAAGATTATGATTATTTCATATGATTATTCATCACCTATTTTGTATGAAGACAGAACATTTTGTTTTACCTTGTTATGGTCTTGTTTTATCAGAGATGGAGTAGAGGCCAGTTTCACCAAAATCACCACTTTTTGTCCAGTTTGTTTCACTCTCTAATCACAATCATCTCCACTTCCTGCTTTGATCTCTGTGGCGTATACCATCTCTTTATGCTCCTAGAAGCCCCCAAATTACTCAGAGGCTGTGTGAGAGCACTCTTTTGTCCCTACTGCTGAAAAACCACTTTGACGTATATATATGTCAATGGCACTCAAGCGTTGGATTTTAAATGACATATAAATACGTCAATGGCACTCAAAGAGTAAACTGTGACGAAAGTTTAAAAAAAAAAAAAAAAGTCTGTACAAAGCATGGTAAACAATGTAGGCAACCAACCCAACCCTTATTTCAGGACGAGTTGGACAAACAGAGGACAGTCAGCCAGTCGACAGTCGTGCAGAGAGAGAGGCTATGACCCTCCCTGCAGGGAGAGACAACAAGTGGTGAGGTCCAGGTGATGGGATTTTAAAGTCAATCATTTTGATTTCAGAATTATTGGAAGCCAATATCTAATATGTTTTCAGAGTAACACAGTGCCTAGATTAAGTTTGGCAGCAAGTTTTTCGAGTACCAGTAAGAGGGCGACAAAACCACTCACTTAGGAACTCATTTAGGAGGAATGTCATGATTGGCCACAAACTAAAGTAGTGCACTTAAACTAAGTACAACATGTATGGAAACAACATAATATTAATACAGGAAACATCACAAACAACACAAAAAAATCTGTAATGTAACTTATAAAGCAAAGGACTTTTTGAACATCGGACTCCTGCTTAAAAGTCCTTTAACTAGCAGTTTTTGTCTGGTTTTATTCTATGTCACTTGGTCTGAGTGCAGCATATTCACAATGACGCATTTACATTAAGACTACATGTATATTTGAACCAAAAATGACACACCAAAATCAAGATGCGCATTATCATGTCAGTCACACATCTTTCACATGCTGAGGTGGTGGTGTGGCTAGGCAGCTAAAGGATACTGGACTTTGGTTATGAAAAAGTTGTTGTTGGGGTTGAATGTTAATAAAGTAAACATGTTGAGCCTTTCAATATTTAACCACAATCTGTCCCCAACCTTAATCAAAGGGCTTCAACATAGTTTCTATGATATTGCAGAGTAATACATGGCCACTGAATGCATATTTAGGTAGCATTACATTTCTCAAAAAACACATTTTCATATTTTCTCTTGCAAATTAGGAATATTTAAAATGCTTATTTTTTTCTAGGAGACATGGTTTGTACATTACATGTATGAGTCACTTAAGTGTAAGCATATGTGTTTTAACGTACTAATTTTCATTACAATAATCTTTTTATTTGTAATAGAAATACATAAATGAGGGATTTAAAGGAGAAAAAAGGAGAAACGATTTAAGAAAATGACTGATTTTATTGCTCGCTTTGCCTCTGAAATTCCTCTTAATTCAATGTGAGATTGCCATTCATCTGTCACATCATAACAATAATAATCTACAGCAAGTCAGTGGAAACAGCGGGGAGAAAAATAGCCTTCACTCTGCGAGCCGGCCTAATCAGTACTCTCTCTCAACTGTTAAATGTATTTAAACACTAAATTAACAACCCATAAAGGGCCTCTGGTACACTACATTCAAATTAGAGCTAGTTCTTATTTACTGCCACAGAACTGCAAAAGTGACACTTTCCCTGATCACATTAAGAAAAGCAACGGAGTGACCTTGGTGTAATGGAGGTGGATGAGATACGAGCGCCACCGCCCTCATCCTCAAAAAACACAGTTTCCCCTGTATCCTCTCAGCCAGCAGACAGAGATGAGGAAAAAAGATAGAAAGAGGATGACTGTCCTCATCTACGGTGTCATTAAATCATCAGCTAATGGCGTTAGCATCAGTTCAGCCGCTAACGCTGTGGTGAACCAGCAGTCAGATTTATGGGACTGAAATGTGAGAGTTGGAAAACAGAAGAAAGAGAGAAACAGCTCTGCAGTTTTACAGAAAAAGCCAAGCCAGCTTTGCAGTTCACCTCTAAGTTCTGTGCCGGGGGTGTCATCTTGTTTAGTGGGAGTTGATCGTTCACATATTTAATGCTTTAATTACACCTCAACAGCTGTGCACAGTGATTTAAGTTTATGGATGCGAAAGCTCTTAATTATGAAGCAAAACGCATAAAGTCATTTCTGATGGTGGATGCAGACAATTAAATTTATTTAAGATTTTCTGCAGCGGCAAGAGTAAACGGCTTTGTGAAAATGACCCCTCAGTGAAGTGCACAATATGCTGTAATGTTCCATAATGTACAATCAGTGCGAACAGAAGGCATCAATCAGGAGGCGTCATCGCGGGAAGTAAAGAACCAATTCCTGTTTTTCACATCAACAGCATATGAGGAAGAGTCTCCAAACAATGAAGGACACGACAGGGACGAATATGTCAGCCTCACGCAAAAGACATTCCTGTCTGTGTTCGTCTTGGGGCTTGATGAGCCCTGACAACGTGGACGCAGCACTCGGTGCTACAGACCAGAATGCTTAGCGCCTGGCTCTGACAGCTTCTCATTTGGCAAAAAAAAAAAGAAAAGTGTAATTACCACAGAAAGTATTCCAAACTAAAAGATACTTCATCTTACCATTTAGCATTTTGATGATTGGATTCATGCATCAGATGTATAAAAAAAAAATGTTAATCTCATTACTTTAAATTAAGTAATTCAACACTTTTCTTGCAAACATTGTGTAGATGTTCACGAGGCAATGAAGAATCAGAAGGCTGCATGCTGGGATAATTTCAAAGATTCTGCCGAAAGACAAAAAGTCTTTTTTAAACACTGTAGACGCCAATAGTGTACAACTTTGATTCAATACATTAAAAATACAGCAAGGATCAATTAGGGCAACAAACATTTTAGAGATATCAGTGAGTGCTTCCACTGGAAACCAATCAATACCATGGATGGAGCTGAACAGATCAATTGCTTGCTTGTCATTTATTTTATTAATTGATAACAGTTTCTATAAATGATCAATCAGTTTGGGGATTTTAACTAAAAAAAAATATGCCAAAACTTTCTGATTACTGCTCTTGAAATGTGAACATTTTATGGTTTCTTAACAGTAACTGAACAGGAAATCCAGGAAATCATCCAATATTTTTCATCATTTTCTGACATCTGACCAAAAAGCTAATCGATTAATAAAGATGATTCTTGTCAGATTAAATTTCTGAGTGCCATTGATGAATTTCAACGTCAAAGTGTTTTTTTGGCTGTGGATCGCCAATCGCAGTCTCCCGCAGAGTTATACTGGGGCTTCTGGGAGATGTAGATGGAGCGGAGATCAAACGCCACGGAGATCAAAGCAGGAAGTGGAGACAATTGTCATTAGAGAGCAAAACAGACGGACTCTGCACAAAAAAAGTAGTTTTTGGTGAAAGTGGCCTCTACTCTACCTCTGGTAAAAAAAAAAAGAACGGAATAAGGTAAAAACGAATGTTTTTTAATGATGAAATAGAGAGACTAACCCCAGCGCAAGGCACTTTCTGTTTGATATGGCTGACACTCAAAGAGTTACTCAACAATAAAAATAATCGTTAGCTGCAACCCTATTTGTGGAAAATAAGAACTGAACCTGATTCAAAATATTTAGTATCAATAAATGTATCAATACTGTGATATTTCTATAGAACACTCGACATCAATGGAGTCAAGTGGCCACAAGACACAAAGCATTTATGTAAAAAACGGATGTCAGCAGCACAGGAATGTATAAAGACTTATTTACACATAGATGTAGGAGGAGGGAACTTTGGAAAAGGAAGATAGACGTTCTCAAGCATCAAAATATCATGTGTATCTATGTTGATGTGTATTTACAGGCCTGATGTTCTGTCTTGAAGATGACCCCCCCATAAAAGACTGAAAGCCACCCTTGACTGTAAACCCCTTCAGGATAATTCTGTTGTTTGTCAGATGAGATGTATTTGTCGTCTGCTGGTCACCGCCGATCGTACTGATGTGCCTCTTCAGTCAAGTTCTGCTTGCATTATTTGGCAAATTGACTCACGAGTGCCGTTTGGTAACAGGGACATAATGTGGCACATTTTTCTTTTTCTTCCTCTCTCAGCTCTTTATTCTCTCTCTTTCTTCCGGCCTCCCTTGCAGTCTTTTAAAGACTACGTCCTTCTTTTTCCAGTCGAGCGGTCGAGGCCTAGACTTGGACTGATGATTTAAAATAAAGTAATTCCCTTAAATGTTTTTTAAAAAGCAGCAGGAGCTGCGACATCACGACCATTATTGATGACATCATTATTATGTATGGGATCACTCTCAGTGAATAATAACCCATGATCTGTCATTTTTTCCTTTTATTGGCACTGCAAGTTGTAAAGGTTAGGTAATTTATTTTAATGTTTAATGTGTCAGCTGGTATTTCCATGCACTGCTGTCCCGATATATTCCACACTTAAAAGGCATTATTGTTCCGTTTTACTTCAGCTCACAATCCTGGAAAAGTGCTTGTCATGAATAATCTACAAAGTCTTATTTAACTGTCTTCAGGCCTTTCTGTATTTGATGTTTTTTTTCTGTAGATCAGAGTGCAAACCAAAAACCAGTACAGCAATATAATATTCCATTTTTCCATAAAATGTC